>JAGKTI010013374.1:0-15666 GCA_018397915.1 Birgus latro
GTGTGTGTGTGTGTGTGTGTGTGTGTGTGTGTGTGTGTGTGTGTGTGAGGAGATAAGCCAATTTCGTAATGCAAGCGGAGGAAAGCAGGTCATGGCCAGTAATGTCCTTCAGGCTTATCTCTGTCTGAATGCTGCTTATCTCTCGTGTTTCTTTTTTCTATGGACAGGCATTTAACATTCTTTTTTTTTTAGCTTCGTTTTTGTTATGCACACAATAGAAAGCATAATGGCTCCCTCCCACCCATTGTCTCTGTTTTCATTCTCTCAGTCATTTTTTTTTTTCTCGCTTGAAAATTTGGTTTTAACACCCTCAGGCTCCAGTGACTCGCTCTCAGATGAATAAAATCGTTTGAAATTAGCTGAAAGAAAGCACTAGAGCTGTCTTGACCTTGAGAGAGTTGAGCAGCTTGTGGATCTCGTTTGTCAGGAGGGGATTGAGATAAAAGAAAAAAAAAAGCATTGTAGATTACTTTGAGTGAAAATTTTCTTTGAGCACGAGCTGTATGGCGGGACTGTGACGAAATAAGCACGACAGCCTTGTTAACGTGCTGATTTTATTCCTAGGCACGTATTTTCGTCGTTGAAGAAGGCTCCCTAACACCTCTTCCTCTGCGATTTATTCTTGGATCTGGCTGGCTTATATAATCCTGTACCTTACGTATCCAGAGTATGGCGATATTTAAACTATTTGAGCAACACAAAGGACGATAGTAATGTATAATATGCAAAATAAGTCGCTTAGGAAGAGGTGTTGGGGGCTTCCTTCACCGACGAGAAAGCGGGGTCCCTCAACTTGGAGTATGATATATAATATGTAAATAGTATACCCTCCTCTCATGGTCAGGACAACTCTATTATTCTACCCCAGCTAACGCCTGACGATTTTATTCAGTTTAGAGTGAAGATAGAGTCCTGAGAGTGAAGTTAGAGGCCTGAGAGTGAAGTTAGAGGCCTGAGAGTGAAGTTAGAGGTCTGAGAGTGAAGTTAGAGGCCTAAGAGTGAAGTTAGAGGTCTAAGAGTGAAGTTAGAGGCTGAGAGTGAAGTTACAGGTCTGAGAGTGAAGTTAGAGGCCTGAGAGTGAAGTTAGAGGCCTGAGAGTGTTAATTTGGTTAAAATCTATGAGAAGGGCGTCATAGACGACTAATTCTGACACACTCCTTGATCTCGCTCTTGTTTTAACCGAATAAATATATTATATCTATCGACTGTCTATCTATCTATCTATCTATCTATCTATCTATCTAACGCTGCATTTTGGTGTTACTCAGTGTATGAGAGTAAGATTGTGTAAGTGAGTAGTTCAGGATCAGTGCTGGAATCTGAAAGAAGTCTGTAATGTTCCCATGGTTGTTCAGTATACATAAAGATGCAGTTATGAGAGAACTTGAGTTGTGCAGAGACTAGTTCTGGTAAGGAATAGTGAAATGTGGAATATTTAAAATAGTAGGTATAATCAGTGGAACCTTGGCTGACCCCCACCAAGTTAGGCCAAAATCGCTGAAAATTTGTCTGAGTCATATTGTTCACACACACACACACACACTCACACACACACACACACACACACACACACACACACACATTACGACCATTGCCTTATGTGGGCGAGGGTGTAATTAAGAAAAATATTCACACAGTCACATATTATTTCAAGTCTGCCCTGCGCGTCAGCTGTTGGACTCAGATAACAGGAAAGAACTCATAATTATACATTACCATATTTTCACTAGTAAGGGGAATTCGCAGCGCCCTTCCTTAAGCGATTTAATCTGAATACTACACCTTCACACCTCCAGGCTCACAAGGCTCAGCTGAATAAAATCGCTTGGTGTATGTCTAAGGAGTAAACTGGAGTCGGTTCAACCATAAGACGATTAATAGACATGATTTGTATTTCCAGACTCCTTGGACTCAATATCAGCTGAAGAAAATCGTCTGATGTTAACTGGGGTAGAATACTAGAGCTTTTCCGACTAAGATAAAGTTGATATTCCGGCGTATTCTATTTTTAACTCTTTGATAGGGTCGTATTTTTTCTCCCTCCCTCTTATACACCCACTGACAAACACACACACACATGCAATCCGCTCTGTGTAACGCTTTTATTTGCCCAACTTTCCATTGTTTTGTTACGGAGGAGTGTATGTTAGTTAATTTGTTTACGTTTATGATGACACTGCTGATATAGGCCTGAGCTGGTGTTGTGGCGGGTAGATTGTGTGTTTGTTATGTTTGTGTTCGGCGCAGTGATACGGCCTGGGATGGTGATGTGGCTTGTGTGCTGATTTTTATGGCTGTTGTGGAGCCGTGTTTGCCGGGGTACATTTCATCATGGGGAGGTCAAATCCGAGGGTAAGGGTGGGATTGGAAAAAAAAAAAAAAAAAAGATATCTAACAGGGACGAATCAGTGACTTTCGAAATTGTACGTTAATTTCTTACTCTCCAGGAAGGGATGTAGTGGACGTAAGGGACTAAATTTGGCTCTGAGTACTAGTAAGAAACTAAATCAAGACCAGGGCACGTCTGTAAACCCACTTGTCATTAAAAAAAAAAAAAAAAGGCATACTTACCACGAATACTGCAGAATATCACTACAAGTCATCGTATAAAACCCTCGTGAATGTTAGGTAATACACGCGTCCTGTATATGTTGTCTGTGGTCTCGCATTGTTTCGCAGAGTGTGCATTGGTTATTATTATTATTATTATTATTATTATTATTATTATTACTACTACTACTACTATTACTACTACTACTATTATTCTTATGTACACTCAGCTTCCTCCACATGATTCTCTCTCTCTCTTGAACCCCTCCAATGGCGATTAATTTTTCAAGAGGTGATGCTAGACGCTGGATGATAAATGCCCCACCTCACTCACTTCTGTCATCTCAAGAAATCCTAATGTAATTCCACCACTATTTTGAGAGACAATTTTCATATTAATTTTCATATTTGGATTAATTTTCCTGAGTTCATCTTTCCCTAGATAACTACTGTGTGTTTATATGCTCCACTGGCGACCTATATCCCATTCATATTGTAAATTTTTAGCTCTCTTTCCTCTTGACTTAATCTCTCTCTCTTGTTGCTTTCTTCAGCTTCTTCTTAACTCCTTCATCCCTCTAAAAAAAATCCCCTTTCTCTCTCTCTCTCTCTCTCTCTCTCTCTCTCTCTGAATATACCTATCTTTCTTTTTTCTTTCTATTTTCTTCCTCTGTCGACCTACTCACCTATCCATCTACCTACCAACCTACCTATCTATCTATCTATCTATCTAGTGTTATCCTTGTCACTGTCCCACTTTCTCCTTCCACCTCAGATCCACCTGGCTATTACAACTCCACCTGCATCATGACCACCTCCTGCTACACCGAATTCTACCTGAAGTGTGAGGATGGGCGATGTGTGTGCATAGACAACTACAAACCCACAAGCAGAGGTGAGAGGTAGACAGGTAGGCAGAGAGGTAGACAGAGAGGGAGTGGGAAAAGGAAAGAGAGGGAGAGTTACGGAGTGTGAGTGTAATAGGTCAAGTTGTGTGTGTGTGTATGTGTGTGTGAAAGGGGAGATCTGTTTATGTGTATCAGTATCAATCTTGACATACACCCTTCCTCTCTCCCCTCATTCCCCATTCATTCTTCATACTTTCCCATTCCCCCTCACGTCTCATTCATTCCACTATGTCCCCCCCCCTCCACCCTCATCTCCCTTATCATTCCCGGCAACATTTTTATCATCACCACACTCATTTCATAACATCACCCATCGTCACTATCTCCCCACAGCATTAGTCACCCCGCCCCCCCCTCTCTCTCTCTCATCATCATCATCATCATCATCATCATCATATATCAATCTACCTTTCAAGAAGTTAAGACGAGGAAGATGCCGGTGGTGCAGTGGTCAGCATATTTTAGCCTGCAACTGAAAAAAAAAAAAAACACTAAGTCAAAATTCCAGGTCATAGGAAGAGGTCAAAGGTCAAGCTCACTGGGCAAAATCAACTCAAACAGCCTTGATCATATTTGAGCCTGCAGTGGTGGAAGGGTTAATGATTAGGCAAGAATGAAGGACTTCGATTTTAGGAGTAGTTTGTCGAAGATCAAATATTTTCGTCCCCTGAGATCAGTTCGTGTGGCTGGGTGTTGGTACTCTCTGAATGCTCCATCTTGTTTATCTTGTATCAGTTAACTTAGCCTAACGACCTGATTTCTTGTTATCGCCATATTAAGTTCTAAGTCCATCATTTTCCTTCTCTTTAATTTATCCTGTGACCTGACCCTGTTGCTACGAATCATTAACTTCCTTCTTCACCTTGAGCTTGATCACCTTGTTTTCACCTGACCTTACCTTTCTCATGGCACAATTTATAAGCTGTTTCGTACACTCCATTTTTCTCCACTTTAATTTACTTTGTACTATTATTTTTTTGTTTGTGACCTGGCTTAACCTAATCTAATCTCGCCCGCCCAGGAGTATGCACGGAAGACTTGATGGAAACGGTGGGAGCATGGAGTCTGCGCATCATCATCTCGGCCGGCGTCTTCTTAATCTGTCTCATCCTTCTGCATTTCATAATCAAAGGAAGCAGCAGGTAAAAGGGAGGAACAGAGACGGACAGACAGACAGAGACAGAGAAACACAGAGAGAGAAAAAGAGAGAGGGAGGGAGAGAGAGTCATATCACAAACCTCTGGAGATCCTACCATGAGGTCACATATCCAAAGATCAATAAGCACACACGCACACACACACTCACACGCACACACACACACACACACACACACACACACACACACACACACAGTCCTTCCTAACCCCTTCTATCCTCCCCAATCTCTCGTCTCCCTCCCAGATGTTGCCGTCGGAGTGCTGACAGAGCGGGTGATGGAGAGAGGGGTGGTGATGGTGTGAGGGCGAGACAGACGGTGTGGTGGTGCGATGCTCCACCCAACTACCAGGAGGCCACCAGTGATACTCCACCGCCCACGTACCGGGATGCCGTAGCGAAGATGTTGGTGAGCAGAAGTAGCAGCAGCAGCAGTAGTAGTAGTGGTAGCGATGGTAACAGTAGTAGTAGTAGTCATCACTTATTCGTAAAAGCTTTCTATACCTCAGTGGCAGTATGCGAGAATATTCGGGTTGTACATCTGTCCCACAACTCTTCTTCGTGACTAGGGCCATGGTATAACGTCAGTATCTTGTTACATCTCCGCATTCAAGTTGAAAAGATGGCAATATCAGGACGCTTGCCCCACCACTGATTCTACACTAATCCCATCACTAACGCCACTACTGATCCTCCCTGTCACCCCACACCTAACCCCACTAAACACCAACCCCGCCACTAACCACTAACCTCACTAACTGCAGGAGAACGAGACAGTGCACGAGCGGGGTGAGAGGCCTGTTCTGCGGAGTCCGGGCCCCCTGCCAGTGGACTCCCTGGGGCAAAAGTCACGGGTACCTACACTGCTCACCTACCTAAGAGGGCGCTCCAGTCTGACTACCGAGTCCCCTACTGCCTCCACTTCTGCATCTTCTGTGGATTCTGCCTCTACTGATTCTACTACCGATGCTGTGCCTTCTATGAGAGAGGAAGTAGCTACTGCCAACACCACAGTTACAAGTTATACCGACTCTACTACTGATACTGGGACAACTACGAGAGAGGAAATTGCTACTACCTACGCCACAGTACCCAGTTCTACCGGTACTGCTTCTACTTATGCCACTACGACTGCTACTACTTATGCAGCTTTTGAAAATACTACTGCTACCACTGTTGCTACTGAAAATGCTACAACCACAATCATTACTGAGGCTTGTGATGTGTCTTTTAGTTTTCCTACTGAGAGTCTTCCTTGTGTGTCCCCTAGTTCTGCCAATGTGTCTTCTACATCTGCTACTGAAGCTTCTAATATGTCTCCCAGTTCTGCTATTAAGACTCAATGTGTCTCCTAGCTCTCCTGCTAAAACTCCTCCTGTGCCTCCTGCTTCTGCTGCTACCACTAATATTAACAGCTCTTTTACCGACCCAGTCACAACCGAACTTACACCCATTAAAACCGGTACCACTACTAACACCACGACCATAACCACCACCACCACCACGAAAACCACCACCGCAGTAGCCACCACATCTCGTCCAGTCAGCGGCACCACATTCACACTGCCAGGCCACCACACGGACGTAGCATTAAAGATTTAAATGATTATGGTCGTGTGCTTTTCACCTTCGATTCAAGTTGTCCCTTTCACCTTCTTGCTTTTTCCAGACGTCTTCCTTAAGCATTGGACAGATTCTTTACACTAGAGGGTTAGCTATAGCATTTACTAACTCTTTCTCTCGTAGTTGACTCTCCTGAATTGAAGAAATTCGTGTTTTAGCAGCAAGAATAAACTACAAAGACGTCACTGCATCAATAGATTTAAAAATCAGTCTGGTGGATCCGGAAAAACCAACACTGACGACTATTTGGCCACAGATCAAGTTATTCGTAGTAACTCTTCTGTAGCGATTTATTTTGCACATTATACCTCTTTATCTTAGGCAAACCATGTCTCTAATTCAAATATACAGATGGTATAAAAAAATATAAAAGTGTAAATCCATAATAATTCGCTACTTGGCAGGTGCTAGGAGGGCTTAGAATACGACCGTCAGTGTTACCAATGCTGGGGATTAACCTGACTGATTTTTATTGTCCATGGAAGTAGCACGAGGGCAACAGGATTTATTTTTCTTTTATTTCTTACGGCCAAATGTGCGCATGAACATTTAGTACATAAGCACATGACGCTGTACACGCTCACGCCGTACTGTACAGAGATTTTCCTATGCGTTATCTATACTGATTGTGCCTTCGTGTGGTGACACTCTTATAGCCTAGCGGATCCACTGCCTGGGTATGATATGAACATTTAGTACATAAGCATATGACGCTGTACACACTCACGCCGTACTGTACAGAGATTTACATACATCTGTTATCTATATATACAAATTATACACTTGGACTGAGCGCTGGAGAGAGACGCCTTCGTGTGGTGGCACTGATATAGCTAGGTGGGTCCACTGCCTGGTTACACAAACGTCCTTCATCTCCCTCCCTATCCACAGAAGGAGGTTGGTTGACTCCAGGGGGTGGGAAACAGGTCTGCAGTCCACCGGGTTCACGTTTAGAGCAGCAGAATCACTTGAACTAGCCTCACTGATTACCAAAGATATTTTTTATGATATTTTTATACAGCTGACTTGTAAATAAACTGTTGCCGCCATGTTTACTTGCTGTTTTCTTTGCTGTATAAGCCTGGGGGGCATTTCATTTATCATTATCATCATTATCATCATCATCATCATCATCCACACCTCCTTTCCCATCCTATTTTATTTCTCTTCTTTCTTATCCCTGTTTTTCACACCAGGACCCCTCCCTCCCTCCTTCTCTCTCTCTCTCTCTCTCTCTCTCTCTCTCTCTCTCTCTCTCTCTCTCTCTCTCTCTCTTGGGTAGTGGAAGGATTAATAAAGGAAAATTCTAACCCCTCCCCCCAGGTCGAAAAGCCTCTCCCAAGCTGACTAAAATCGTCTGGTGGGAGCAAAAGTGGCAGAAAAGCGTCATCTAATTGAAGGTCTTAATCCCTTCAGTTCAGTGACGTACATAATTCGTTCTTGTTATCTCCAGACAATTTCATTCAGCTTATTTATTATTATTTTTATTATTATTATTGTTATTATTATTATTATTATTATTATTATTATCGTTATTATCATTGTTGTTTTTATTATTATTATTATTATTTTATTATTATTATTTAGTAGTAGTAGTACAAGTGGCAGTAGTAATAGTAGTGATAATAGTAGAAGTAGTAGTAGTAGAAGTGGTAGTGGTAGTAGTAATAGTTGTAGTAGTAGTAGTAGTAGTAGCAGCAGTAGTATTTTAATGGACGGGTTAGATCGGATGAGAAGCAATGAATTAAATATGGTATGAGTCAAGACGCTCCAATCGGATGGGATCAACAGTGGTTTACATCTGAGGGGTGGCTGGGGTTTATTGCTCACATAATGCCACTCAGGGGCGAATGAGGCTGCTCTTCCTCATTTTCCTTACCCCTGTGGCCTCACCTTTCTTCATCTCTTATCCCAAAATATCTATCATCTCACATTCCATCACTTCTCTCACCTCTCTTCCCTCACCCCTCGTCTCCTCACCTTCCGTGGAGGGGGAGGGGGTGGAGTGAAGAGTCATAAGGATTAGAGTAATGTGAGATGGAGGAAGGGCAGTGTGATGGCGGAGGACAGGGAGACGTGGAAGCGAGTTGTCTGTGGCCACCCCTTCTGAAAGTAACATCATCATTACCACACCTGGGAACGCGAAGGTGAAATCATACCTTTAACTTCTGACGTTAATTAACGGCACACCTGTGATTATTTGAGGTAATTAGCCTGCATCCCACATAGCTTAGTCAGGAACGATATAAGTTAGACATGCTTCAGAAATTACAGTGAAATAATTGGGAGATGTCCACTCTTTTGTTCTGTTTTAATAGATAGATAGATAGATGGATGAATGGGTGGATGGATGGATACGTAGACAGTTTAAAAGAGACTTGGATAGATGGATGGATGGATAGATTGATAGAAAGGTAAATAGATGGATAGACAGATATAGATAGAGAAAACTCTAGTAATCAAGGAATGCAAAATCTAGAATCAATAATTTAATTACTTTAATGCGATTCTGGGGGAGACTATGTTGATGCTAGAAAAAATAATATAAATGACCTAAAAGAGACTATAGGGGTATAATATATATATATGATAAATTGCCAAAGGAAAAGTTGCTGCGAAGTATCCTAAGCTGAATAAAATCGTCTGACAGCAGCAAGAATAAGATAAAAATGTTTCCCGGACTGAAGGGTTGAAGTCTCTGTTTTCTCTTATGGCGTCTGGGTGGGTTGCCAGTTAGGCGTTTGGGAGTTTGGCGAAGAGTGACGCGTCTGACAAACCAGCCGCATATTTAATGACGTCACGCACTCAGTGTTGGGCGAGCTGTCGAGGGGGAAGGGTGTCGAAATCTTCTCCGCGGCCATTTTTTTTTAATTTTTCCCCTTAAAGGTACAAGATACACAGAGAAATATCTTTGTAGATTAATTTTGCTAAGTTTGCTATGCATGTGAGGCAATATAGACCAATTTAAGCCACGAGGAGAGGTATGATGAGGATTTGTTTTGGATCCGTGCTGCGAAGGAGGGGCAGTTAAGCATCCTCCGCGGGAATGGTGAAGAAGAAAAGAGAGGGAAGCAGAAATGAAGACAGGAGCGAGAGGATGGAGAAGAAATCGCCATCACCACCACTATCCCCACCACCACAAATGGATATAACTTTCTTCAATGCATATACAGTAGATGGGCTTTCTCATAGTGTATGTATTCATGTATTTTCTTTTAACATGTTAATATATTCTCTCTCTCTCTCTCTCTCTCTCTCTCTCTCTCTCTCTCTCTCTCTCTCTCTCTCTCTCTCACACACACACACACACACACACACACACTGTCCCCCTCCCCCTACAGAGTTCAAGAATAGTTTGTTTATACACGGAAGCTTAAAATACTGAACTCTTGGTGCACCACAAAATTATCACGTATATTTCCCTTAAACGTAATTTGATATGTTCAAAGCATTGAATCTTTAGCTTTTTATAACTAAGACTCAGTTATCTTTATTGTTCCTAAGCCCAAATGGTTTTTCCTTTATATAGATAGAAAGACAGATAGATCCGTCTGTCGAGCGAAGTATTTTTAATTCTTTTCTTGCTGTTCCCAGATGATTTCGTTCATAAGATAGACTTTTTGAACGATGGTTGAATACATCTTTCTTTAACCCATTCACTCCAAGATGTTCCCCCTAAAGATAAAACAGCTTGGTGATTAAAGAAAAAACATGGTCATAGTAGAAATGGTTAAATTTTGGAGTTTCCTTTTGGGCTGTAGGGTTAAAAACAAATAACTAATTCCATTATTTTTCTTTCAGGATGTTATTCAAGTCTGCAACGAAGTCGAAGATTACGGAAACCTTTCACTAATATCTGCCATCTATCCCTGACTTCTGTCCTTCGTGTGTCGCAGCTGTCATTGTCTGTATCGTCTGCTTCAGGCCCTCATCGTCTTCTATAATTTGACAGTAAGTTGTGGGTGCGATGGAGGGGTGTGGGTGTAGGTGCCAAGGAGGGGTGTGGATGTGGGTGTGGGTGTGGGAGTGGTGGGGATGTGAATGTATCGTCATCATCAACATCAATATCAGTCATGTCATCCTTTGGACAGTGAAAGCTTAATCTAAATTTCCTCGCTCAGTTTATCTCGGTTTAGCATATTTGCTGATTTTAGAGTTCCATATTTACCATACTTCCTCCTTGGTCTCCAGTCTCCAAGTTACCATCTTCATGTCACTTTGTTTCATGCTCTAGGTAAGGTGTGGTCCCTCATATATGTACTAATCAATAGCCAGAAGTCTTAATCCCGAAAGGGGTGGCCTCGAACAAAATGCCTCCCAGTCACCCTGTCATGATGATGATGATGATGATGATGATTACTCTTTGCTTGCTTCAGACGATTTCATGCAGCTTAAGAAAAAAAAAAACCTTGAGACCGAGAAAGACTTAACTGCTTAATGAAGATGTATTTTGGTATTAAGCAGACTCCAGGTGATTTTAAACAGCTCACAGAGACCTTTAACTTAAAAATAGTTAAGTTAGGTATACAGTAGCCTTCATTAACCCCATCACAACCTAATTATAGTTATCTGTAGCAGCAAGAAGGTGAAGAGGTTGAGGCAGAGGTAAATAAAAGAAAGTCTGAATATTAATAATGAGGAAGATGTGTTATATGTGTAGGGTTGTCCATATGTAGTGCGACCCACTTCTTATGCGTTGTGGGATGGGTCAGTGTCACCAGAGTTACCCTATATCATTTTTTTGTTTTTTCATGTTAGTAGGTAGAAGACAGATGGCTACCATGAACCCTGGGAGATACTATCATGAGTGTCACATATGGGAACAACTTGATTTCTAGCCACACAGTCGTCACTTTCAGACAGGGAACATAGTCACACAGTCACTCGCTGAGCTTATGACTAGCCTACAGTCGAAATTCCAAGCTGAGACTCGTACGTTACAAAGATTATTATACATCTCAAATTTCATCTTTCGCAAGTCTCCAGCAACTGTTGGGAAGTAATGGTTGGTTCTGGCACTTGTGGTCCCTAGAAAACATCAGCTGTGCCATGACCAGCCTCAATACAAGATTCATTGAGAAGAAGCATGGCGTCAGTTCCATGTTGTTAGGTCTGCTTTTTATGTTCTTTGATTGCATGGTTGATAAGTACTGTAATGTCATAAGAAAATCAAGATAATATCTTTGTTCCTCACAAAAGCAGATTGAGCCATCCCTGTAGCGTGAGGTTAGAGATTGCTATACAGTAAGACCAGGTTAATATGGACAAATTGGGAAAGGTCAGTTCATATTAATCAATTTTCTGGATAACCCATGTTCCAGAGAAAGGGAAACATCATAGATATGCCTTGTTAATAGACTGAACAGTCTGAAGTACAATACTGTCTATTACATTTTTCCTCTGACCATAGTTTTAATGTGATACAGAATGAGCATGAAAAAAGTTTTTTATTCTCATTAATTTGCAAGACAGAGTGCGGAGAAATGCTTTAAACAACAATTTGGTAGATATGAAAAATCTGAGATTCAGAAAAAGGCCACCCAATCATGTTTTATCTCAGCATTTGTGATGTTTAGGTAACGGCTGATTTTAATATTTTCTTTGTGTCTGTATTGTAGGTTTAATAATGATTAAGGCCTTTTATGGCGTTTGTTTTGAATTTTAGGAAATACTTGAGCATATAGAGAAATAAAAATATAGTACTGCAGTTTAGACTGTTCATGGATTTGTTTACCATGCAAGGCTCACGTGTGTTTTCGTGACAATATTTATATACATCTCCTGATGTGTGAACATTCAGCATCAGCTATGTGTATGAATACTAATATTCAAAGTAGTATGCAGTGTTATGTCGCAGGTTTGTGTTTTTTCAAGGGATATTTGTAAGTATAAACGTGGGTGACCCAGACTGTATGCATACTCAAGTAGTCTAAGCTGATCAGTCAGGAATGATTAGCTTGTTATTATAAAGCGAGTTGTCGGATAAAACAAGGCCAGGTTATGGATTTTTATTGTATATGGACCGCCCTGTATAGAGGAAGTGTGATGATGATGGGAAAGTGATTCTTTGATGTAGGTGGCAAAGGAGGCTTCAGAGCAACTCTGTTAGCTACTTATTTGACATATTACACCCTTACATTCTCTTGTGTTTCCTGTATATTATTTTTATTTCAATATAGTTTCGTGTATATTGTTTTTATTTCAATATAGCTTGCATCAGTAACATTAAAGAGAACATCAAGATGGTGCTGCTGACTATCCATAGTTCCAGACCCATCAACTGCAGACAGATGACAGCCCCTGCAAGTCCGTGTCATGCAGTGAACCAGTGTTTCCTTGTGGTAGACAGTGCCTTGGCACAGCAAGGCATGGCAAAGAGTGTGGAGGTTTGGTTCCTAGATGGAGGCTGCTTTTCCATATCTCCACCCAGTTAACAGGGACACCATATTAGGCTCGACATCGACCTCTTATTTGGTTACCACCCATTATTTTAAATGGCGTCCTGAGTTACATGAAACTGTTAGTCTCGTCACTCATTGTAGAGCCACGTGAAGTGTAGAGAACATTGAAAAAAGTGATAGGAAGAAAGGGAGAAACAGAAAGAGTGGAGGGTGCACACACACACACACACACACACACACACACACACACACACACTTACTAGTTATTTCATGTAATTTTTCTCTTTCAGGATGCTGTGGGATATTCAGCTGTGATTTCAGTCATTATTGTGCTGTTGGCTGCGTGTGCCTGCTATCCAGTATTCGGTCAAATGCATCTCATCCTGTGAATACTCATCTCCCCAGTGCAAGTGCAACTAGTAGGTCCACTATTGTCAATTTGTTTTACTCAATGGAACTAGGTCACTCCTATAGCTTCAGTACTATGTTGTGGTTGCATGAAATTTGATGGGCCTCAGGAAGTAGGAATGAGACTCCTTGGGTACCATACTAGTCTAATCACACATCCAGTTTTGGGGAACTAGTCAAGGCACACATCCAGTCAGACTACTATTGTCCATCAATTGAGGTGAAAGGGGTTAAGAATCTTTTACGTTTTGCAGGCTTGCACACATTTATCACAGTAACTCCCAACTGTTGTGGTGTTCTAAGAGGATGGGTAGTTTTGACAGTAGTTGTAAACCCAAGTTCATGGAGTGTTAAGTTAGTAAACTGTAGACTTAAGTAGCCCTCCTTCTGAAGTTCACCATCCCCTTCTTCGGGGATAGGGAAGGAGATAAGTTGAGGCAGTGGAGCTTCGCATCAGTGCTAATACCACTACACAAAAGTGTCCCTCACAGAGTTGATATAGAAGTGATGTAGTGTGAAAAGTTTATAGCAAAATAATTATCATCTAAGTAATTATGGGTTAGTTTCTAGTATTATTTTTCCCTGGCTCTCTTGACCCTACCTCACCCCATCCTGGGTTGGAAATAGAAGTCTGGGTGATGATGGTGATGATAAGTGTGCCATATGCAAGGGTCACCATACAATTCAACCTAAAAAAAATTGATGTAGGCCTATATGTGACTCCTGGGTCTGGTAATGAGTTTTGCTACTTGGGGGTCACAGTTACCTTGGGAGATGTTGAAGCTGCCTCAGTTGCAAGAGTCAGGAGTGGTTGGAAGAAGTTTAGAAAGATGTTGCTCTGACTGACAAGGAAGAATTTTTAATTTTTTCACTCATGCATTATTATTATTATTTTTATTATTATTTTTGCATTTTTAAAATTATTTGCTTTTTTGTGACCTCAGCTTGTGTGGATGTGAACCCAGTTGACTGCAGGGTGAAGTTCCTCGTCCCCTGCTGTCCATCCTCCTTTTGGGGGATAGGGAGGAAGTTGAGGGATGATTGTATAATAGGCCAGTGAAGCCACATGGCTATATCAGTTGGTTATATCAGTGCCACCACATGAAGGCAAAGCTACAACTCCAGCACTAGTCTTATGTGCTGAAGAAATTAACTAATGATTATATTTGACATCTCCATAGTGAAAGGGTTAACTTATGTTCAAACCAAAGCACTAAAGCATTTCTTTTTTTCAGGGGCCACAATCACCACAGTTACTGCAGTTACCACCACATCACCCCAGCTATGACAGCTATTACATCCAACCCACAGTTACTGCAACCATTCCACAGCTACTACAACCATTCCACTGCTGCCACAGCTATTCCACAGCCACCACCACCACCACCACTACCACCTTCATCTTTCTCAGATACTGTATGTGAGTTATGCCTTGTATGGTTTGTCCACCTTAACATGGCAGACATTCACCTACCTGCAATCACTTCCCTATAACTCACTTGCAGAAATAAGAATTAATTAATATCAAGAGCTCCTCATCCCACCCTTGGATGGGGAAAGAAGTTGAGTTGGTGATGATGATAATGAGGAGGAGGTGGAGGAGATGAGATTTAGCTGTGGTGCTCTATAACTTATGCCTTTGACCCTTTGGCAGATTACTCAGCCATCATGGTATACAAGGCTGCTATGTCATTCAGGTTACCATTGATCTTTCTGAGGTGTTGCCTTTGATAATTATTTCACATACCAGTCAGCTGCCTGCAACAGGATTCATTTTTTGGTAGTATCAGACTGGCAACTTTGTAGCAGCACTGATAACCATTTGTCCAAATAGAATCTTATGTGTTAAATACTTGATAAATTACTAGAAGTTCGTAAGTGCGAGAGCAACTGCCCCTATTCTAGCTAACACCAGATGAATTTATTCAGTTGAGAGTGAGTAATAGGAGTCTTAAGGCATTAAAATGGAGACTCTTACAGAGGGGATTTTTTTCCTCAGTGAGAACTATATTGAGGTTGTGAAAAGAATTTATTGAAAAATCCAAATTAGGCTGCTTCCAGGAACTGGTTTCAAAGTAAGGCTGGGTTAAGTTACATTTGGTTAGGTTAGGTTGCACTTGGGTGGTAAGGTTAGATTAAGTTAGATTTTGTCACACATTAAGCTTGCAGTTATTCCTTACTGTAAAGAAAAAGTTTCCTTAATGTCATCCAGTTTATTATTACCATGTAAGGAGTGTAGGAGCCCAGGGCTAGGTTATCCAATCCAGACATTTAAGGTGAGAGTGCCCAGTTGCTTTCTCATGAATGACGTCAGATGATCAATAAACCCCAACCCCACTTCAGATGGAAACCTTTGAGTCACATTCAGTTGAAGTGGCTTAACCTTTTAGCCTACCAGGGACCCTCACTTACAACAGCTCTTATTAAATCAGTAACTAATCTTCTTACTTTCAAATAATGGTATGCAAATCCTTTCAACATCAACTTCCACACCAGACAGGACAAGTGATAACAGTTGATCACATTTAACCCTTTCCTAAGCTAGGCTACTGTGGCCCAGTACATTTGAAGCACTAATATTGAAGGTGTGAAGATGCCAAAAGTAAGAGCTGGGAAAACT
>JAGKTI010013375.1:0-11144 GCA_018397915.1 Birgus latro
ACACACTCATATATAATCATATTTATCAGGTCAGTGACTAACCTCACCCCAATATCTCCTGAGGCCTTCAACATTTCAGCAGTCAACCCAGACACACCTGCCGCCTTCCCCACCCGCATCCTGCCTATTGCCTCACTCACAGTAGCAGCGTCAATCAAAGGCCAAGGCCCAAACACCGGATCAGCTGGCTCCAAACCTGATTTCATGGAGAAGAGGATGGAGAATGAGAGACTGACTAGAAGAATATATGTAAGTGAGGTGGAGGGAGAATGGGTGACCAGAGATAAGATGGAGGGATGGAATGGAGAGATTTATGAGAGGGGGGAGTGAGTTGGAGGGAGGGCTGCTAAATGTCAGAGGGCCAGGTTACCTGGAGGTGATTAGTTTGTAGTCACCCCTTACAGGATTAAGACATCTGGCAATAGATGGATAGATTTTCATTCCATATTTTGTGCAGTAATGCTGAAGTGGATAATTTTCTTAGGTACTTAAACTCTCACCAATTCCAGTCTCCACTGACCACAGCATCACACTGGGCAGCACTGTATCCCTTAGCAACCATCACTTTACCCTCTGTCTGGCCAAGCAGACCGGCTGACCACAGGTAAGTAACTGCTTCTGTGGAGCCATCCTTCAGGTACAGTACAGTACATACACTGTGTAGGGATCCAGCATCCCCTTGGGGTAGACAGCACCTCACCAGGATCAAACCAGAGTCCTTCCCGGGGCAAGGTGCGGGGACAAGTTTATATCTGGGCAGTGTATCTATCTATCTACTGCCAGACACCTCAATTCTGTAAGGGGTGGCCACAAATAAATTGCCTCCATGTCACCCTGTCCCCTGCCATTTCCAGCTGGTTATATTGGTGCCACCATGTGAAGGCATGCCCCAGTTCCTAGATTGTTCAATGCTTTATATAGATATAGTAAATTTTAGAATACAGTCATTACAACAGTAACTGACCCATTCAGTTAAGAAGATAATATTTTTATTTTATTCCTGCCACCAGACAGTTTATTTATGGTAGCAGAGAGACTTTATGCCATGGGGAAAAAACATTTTGGAATACATCCTGCAGGGGCAGTTACTTGTCTGCAGCTGATGGGTCTGCTCAGCCGGACAGACTGGGTTTGATCAACAACAACAACAATAAATTCAGCTCATAAGTCATTGATGTATTGTTTCATATTGTTTGTATCACTTATAAAGGCTTCAACATGCTTGCATTCATTGGCCTTGGTCACCTGATCTCGGGAGGCTTTTGGCGATCGAGCAGCATGGTGAGCTGCCATTAGGTGACCAAGGTCGATGCATGCAGGCCTGTCAGGGCCTTTATAAATGATTTGAAAGATACAAGATAAAAGAGCTACCCCAGTTTTATGACGGGATGCGTTAAGAAAAAGCATTGCTAGGTGGGGTATCATATAGCTTGGTAGGTTTAAGGGGGTGCTGGCACTCATTACTCTTGGATGGTACTACAGAATTAGTTTTACAGACACAGAAAAGTTATTAATCATTTCCCTTTCTATTAACTTATTATTCTCAGTAGTATCACTTCCTTCCATTCGATAATGCCATAATTAACTAGGAATCATATGCAAATTTTCAATTAAGTTCAAAATGTTATATGGCAGATAAGAACTTACCAAATATCTTTTGCTTAGTCTCCATGAAAACAGTGGCCTTCTGTAACACTTTCTGGGAATAAATTTTTTTGGTATCCCTCCCATGATAAGGACAATGAATTTTTTATTTAAAACTGCAGTTGAAAATCAAATTTCTGAGGAAAAATATTAAACAAAAAATATAGGCTCAAAAATTTGTTTTATTTTGACACCCCACCTTTTTCGCCTCAAAAATATCTTTCAGCCAAAAAAAAAAAGGTGAAAATTCTTAAAAAAATGGCTGAGATATATACAGTTGAAACCCCCCCCTAAAAAAAGAAACTGTACAGGAGAGCCAAATTTAAATCCCCCACGCCCATGGATGGCCATACAAGTTAAAAGTCCCTAGAGCTGTATGAAGAATTGTACATAGCCATAAAATTTTGTGTGTGTGCTGCCACCACCACAACCATATTTTTAAAACATTTAGCTGATTTTCGACCATGAGCCAGAAATTTACGTATATATTGATGCCAGCACCCCCTTAACTTGTAAAGTATAGGGTTGTGTTTTTGAGCCTTGGGATTCTTCCCCATCCAAGTCCTAAACTCATCCAAATGAGTCCAAAAAAAACTTTATGGCCAATCTAAATGGGCTAACAGCATTAAAAGAAGCTAACCTAAGCCTGAAACCTGTTAATAACTCACTAGAACCAACAAATAAAATCGGACATTCATAAAAGATAGGACAGAAAATATCAAATTCTGGTGAGCGGGCAGGCTCAGCTGGCCGCGGAGCGCGTGTGATTCAAACTTTTAGCTGATCACCCCTGGACGATACTTCTCATGACCCATTGCAAAATGGGGATAGGCCTACGAGAGGTGGGTTAGGGTGTTATTTCTACCCCCATCTCTAATCCCGGGTATCTTGTAGCAGGGTATCGTATAGTGGTGTATCCCTACATATATGAATGACATGAACTGACTTTGTTGTTGTTGATCAAATCTGGTCTATCTTGCTGAGCAGACCCTTCAACAGCAAGGCACAGGGAAAAGTGTGGAGGTTTGATTCCTGGATGGACACCACATTTGCATTGCTCCACCCACTTGGCAGAGGCACCATAGCAGCTCTACAGTACCCTTATGTCTGGTTATATGACTACCACCCAGCATTGTAAATGGTTTCCTGGGTTACAGGAAAACACTATGCTTAGCACTCAGTGTAGAGCCACGTGAAGTGGAAAGAAGGTTAAAAGAATGTTGCAGGAAGGCAAGGGAAAAATAGAAAGGAAGGTGGGCAGGCACAGAGATAGAGTGATAAAGTTAAAGAAAGAAGTAGGCAACACCATTAAGTGAGTGGATGATGGTGGCCACCACAATATGGGCTGATATCATAACAGTAATTTGATACAGTTTTATAATCTCATCTGTTAATTCATTCATCATCGTCTAATTCAATGTTGCCCCATGAGGAGTGTAGGAGCCTGAGGCTAGGCAAGTTGATCCTGACATTTAAAATGAGAGCGACCAACCTCACTCATCCCTGAGTGGCATTACTTTTTTTTTTTTTTAATGCAAGGAAGAAGGAACAAAGGCCATGGGCCCACATCCTGTTCCTTCCAAGAAAACACAAAAACAATACAAAAGAGAGCCAAATTCAAGATCTATTCATTTCAAGATGCCTGGACACACTGTGTTTAAAAGACTGGAGAACATAGGAAGTAGGGAATACAGACAGAGGAAGACAGTTCCAGGGTTGACCAGTTGCTTAAATGAAGGACTGGGAGTAACGGTTAACTTTTGCATTAGAGAGCTGGACAGAAAAGGGATGAGAGTTTGTTGCTAGACAGGTACTACGTGCCCATCGTAGAGGTGGAGGGATGCAAGCAGACAGTTCAGAGGAACAGTGACCGTTGAAGTAGCAATAGAAAAGAGATAAAAATGCAACAGTGCGGCGAAGAGAAAAGGTTGAAGGGAATCAGTAAGTGGAAGAGAGTTAATGAGACGAAAATCCTTTGACTCCTCGCTATTGAGAAGAGCTGCATGTGGGGAGCCTCCCCACGAGAGTTGTACTCCATACAGGGGCGAATAAAACCCGTGTACAAGATCAACAACTGTGCAGGGGTAAAGAAAGTTCGGAGTCGGCTTAGCACACCTAATCTCTTGGAAGCAGGTTTCACAAGAGCTGTAATATGTTCTTTCCAAGATAAATCCCAAGAGAATGAAACCCCAAGCATGTTCAAGGATGATGCAGGACTGAGCTGGACATTATTAAACATTAGTGGGTAATCCTGAGGAAGATTTTGTTCGGTTGATAAGTGTAAGAACTGAGTCTTTGATACATTAAAAATAAGATTATTTTTACCCCAGTCAGAGATACGAGCCAAGTCAGACATCAGGTGTCCCTTAGCCTTATCCCTTGTTTGTTGAAGTGACTGCTGAGATGGACATTGCGGAAACCTAATGGAAAGGTGAAGGGTGGAATCATCAGAATATGAGTGGATAGGGTTAGATGTACAGCTTAGAAGGTCATTGATGAATAAAAGGAAGAGAGTTGGTGATAGGACAGAGCCCTGAGGAACACCACTGTTGATAGGTCTAGGAGAAGAATGTTGGCCGTCTACAACAGCAGTTATAGAACGACCAGAAAGGAAGCTAGAGATGAAGGCACAGATAGAAGGATAGAAACCGTAAGAGGGCAGTTTGGAAATTAAAGATTTATGCCAGACTCAATCAAAAGCCTTTGAGATGTCAAGTGCAATGGCAAAGGTTTCGCCAAAGTCCCGAAAGGAGGATGACCAGGAGTCTGAAAGGTAGGTGAGAAGATCGCCAGTGGAGCATCCCTGACGGAACCCATACTGACGATCAGAAAGAAGGTTGTGACAGGAAAGATGCTTTAAGATTTTTCTGTTAAGAATTGACGCAAAAACTTTTGAGACACAGGATGTTAAAGCAATTGGACGATAGTTAGAGGGTTGGGAATGGTCACCCTTCTTTGGGACTGGCTGAATGAGAGCAAACTTCCAGCAAGAAGGAAAGGTACAAGTTAATAGACAAAGGCGAAAGAGTTTACCTAGGCAGGGTGTAAGCACAGAAGCAGAGTTTTTGAGGACAACAGGAGAGACTCCATCTGGCCCATATGCGTTATTAGTATTGAGGCCAGTGATGGCAGAAAATACATCAACTGAAGAAATTTTAATGTCAGTCATGAGGAAGTGGGGGAAGTGATGGAGGAACAGCACCGGAATCGTCTAAGGTGGAATTGGATGAAAAAGTCTGAGCAAAGAGATCTGCTTTATCAGTAGAAGAAATAACTACAGAGCCATCTGAGTAGAAAAGAGGAGGGAAGGATGATGAGGTAAAGTTGTTGGAAAGGTTTTTGGCAAGGTGCCAGAAGGAGTGAGAAGAATTCGAGTTGGAGAGTTGAGAACATATAGCACGGATGAAATTATTTTTAGCAGCGTGAAGAACAGACTTAGCACGATTCCGGGCAAAAATATAAAAAAGATGTGATTCAGGGGTGGGTTGGCTCTGGTACCTTTTATAGGCCCTCTCCTTGTTGCGGACAGCATTAGAACAAGCGTAATTTAACCAAGGCTTTCTTGCATTAGTCAGAGGATATGAGAAAGGAATGTATGCTTCCATGCTTGAGAGAATAACTCTGTAATGTGCAAGGCTCACTCAGATGGCTGCCAGCCATGGGAGCAATAATCATTCCAAGGAAAATCAAAGAAGTACTGCCTGAGGGCCTCCCAATCCGCAGCTCCAAAGTGCCACAGATGGCGTTTCTTTGGAGGGTCCACAGCCGTACCGGAGCAATAGGACAGGTTAAGGTAATAAGATTATGATCAGAGGAGCCCAACGGAGCAAAAAGATTAACAGTGTAGGCAGAAGGATTAGTTGTTAGGAAGAGGTCAAGTATGTTGGAACTCTCTCCAAGGCAGTCAGGGATATGGGTAGTGTGCTGTACAAGCTGCTGTAGGTCATTAAGGGTAGAAAAAATGTGGGCTTGTTCACCAGGTGGATCAGTAAAAGGAGAGGAGCAATAAACCCTAACCAACCCCTGGATATAAGCCTACACAGGCTCAATCCGATTGGAGCACCCTAATTACCCACTAAACCACCAGGTGCCATAATTTGGTTATATGGTTACCACCTAGCATAGTACATGGTTTCCTGGTGCACAGGAAACCATTTGGCTTGTCACTCAGTGTAGAGTCACCCATAGACAGAAGGAAGAGGAAAGAATGAAGGAAAGAAAGACTGAAGAGGGAGATAGGAAAGAAGGAAGGAAGAGAGGAAAAGACAGGCACCCAAGAGCAGTACTGCATCGAGTGAGTGGATGGTGAGTGCCCCCACCTACCTTGTCTCTGTAATATAACATCCTGTACACGCTGTATGATTCGTATGTTAATACAGTATCAGTAAATCTCTAGTTTGAATTGTTCCTTTTGAGTTTTTATTCTATCATACATTGCACTGTATTTTTTAATTTCTGTTTCATCTTGCAGCATTGTTAAGTGATACAGCTCAGTCTGTCTTTGTATTTTCTGTTTCATGGACGCTATATCTTTCATTACTTATCATCATCATTGTGACTTATTGTTATTGATGCCATGCTTCCTCCTGGGAACCCCCATATGGGGGATGGCCCTGACAGAAGCACCTTCAGGTTACCTTATCCTCGTACACCTTTCTCACTCTTTCAAACACTATTCTTCCATTTCCTACTATTTCTTCAATGAACTGTTCCACTCTCTTCTTCCACACCATATGAGGTCTGCCTCTACCAACACTGCCTTTTATATAACTTTCACACACTGTCTTTGCCTCCTGATCATTGTCCATTATTTCTCAGCATTTTTTTACTTTTTTCTTGCTTTTACCAAACCATTCAATTCTTGCCAGGAAGAACCTTATACTGTATATATTGAAGTTCTGTATTACTTATCATTTCCCATTTATACTTCATCATGCCTTTTTGTGTATACTGTTTCCTATTATATTTTGTCTTTTTTTCTCTCTCTCTTTCTTTTATGGTTTTCTCCTATGCTGTACTTTACTTCTTGTGATCTTTCCTTTTGAGTGTATTCTTTTTCCTCTTATAATTTGTCTCTGTGTTCTTTCCTCTTTTTCTGTGTTGTGCTTCCTCTTATACTTTGTCTCTCTATGTTCCTTCCTCTTCTTCTGTGTTATACTTCCTCATACACTTTCTCTCTTTCTTCTTTCCTCCTTATCTGTCTTATGCTTCCTCCTATACTTGTCTCTTTGTATGTTCTCTGTATGCTCCATTTCTTCTCATGCTTCATCTTTTTCTTTGTTCTCTTTCCTGTTATTCATCATGTCATTTTCTGTGTTCTGTGTCCTCTCATACTTCATTTGTTAAGTTTCTTTTTCTATGTTCTCATTTATTTTATATTTTCCTCTTTTATGCCCCTTTTTCTTTGCTCCATTTTCGTCTTTTCCTCGAGTTGGTTTCTTTATGTTCTCTGTTTCCATTTATCTTTCCCTTTGTACATATACTTATCACTAAGTACTGGTTCACTGAAACATCTATATAATTTCTGTTCTTTATTAAATACAGAATATCATACAGATAAAGAATATTCTCATGTGTACATTGGAATAACATGCATAAGAGATTATAATAAATGAAATACTGTATGTTTACTTGATTATTGGTCTTCACTGACAGCTAACACAGTCTGAAATAAAGATAAAATTAAAAGAAAGGAGTGAGAAATTAAGGTAAGAGATGAAATGTGGCATTTACATAAGCTGTTAGTTATTTGTGTGTAGTGTTGGTGGTCCAGCCACTACCGCAACACTATTGGTTATGGTGGTGTAGTGGAGGGGGTGGAGTGTAATGTGGTTGGCATACAGTAATTTATCTCTAGTCACCATACACACCCACCACCACAATACTGCCATCACCCAAACTCTTCATTGTATACATGCATGATATTCCCACACCCCAGCTGTTCACAAACATTACCTTATGAGCAGATGACATCATAACAACCACACACCACATTGCAGACACAACCTGGACACTGCAAGAGGACTCGCTCAACACACTTCAGCACACTGCAGTCTTGGGTCAAAGACAACAGCCTGATGATTGCCCCAGCTAAATCCACCATTCTACTCATCACCAGCAGTAGACATTAATATAGGTATTTCCCTCACAGCACACTTAATAATGTATGTGTTCCATACACACCCTCCATTAAGATCTTTGGAATGACATATGACCCTGGACTCTCCTTCAGGGACCACATATATGACATCATGAGGCAGTGCACCCCCAGACTCACGCACTCGGGACAACTTCCAGGCCAGACTTAATATAGCAAAAAGAAACACCCTTCCTAATATGCAAACAGTATATCAGATTAGTTTTGTCTCATGCCTCCCTGGCAAGGGCTCCCATCCCATCCAGTACTTGCTGCAACACCTTTCAAATCATACAGAACAACCCCCAGCACATACCCACTAGGTACATCAAAACCACTCCCATAGCTCACTTACACTCTGAAGCTAAAGTCGTCCCAGTGAGAGACTACCTTGATATGAGAAGCACACAGTTCTGTATAGTAGCCTGTGCTAATACACAACACTTCTGTCATTACATGACAGAGTCACACAACACTCCTAGGCACAGAAAATAGTAACCACACAAGCATTATCAAACCCTCTTTAACAATATCCCACCTCTAGACATTCCAACACTGCCATTGAAGAAACACATACCATTACTTACAACACCTCAATCAGAACAATATATTACTAGCTCTCCCCCTCTGACATCCATCCATTGGAGGTGTCCCTAAATAGAAATGATCATTTTCATCTAGCTAGGCTTAGGTAAGGACATCACCCAGCCTTCCTTAGATACCAGCTTAGAATTGGGTTGGGTGGAATTACAGATGACATGTACCCAGCTTGTAGAATAGGCCCACACAGCATAACACATCATGGGGCACTGCACTGCACATGCCACACTAAGACACAGGTACAATATCAGTAGTGTAGGGAACCAATGGGACAACCCCATAGGGACAATTGCTTACCTGTGGTTGACAGTTCTACTTGATCAGATGGACTGGGGTTGAGTAACAACAACCATCCCAAATGTTGATCCCTGGCCACTGTGCTACCACTTGTGGTTATGGTAGTATGGTGGCTATGATGTATCTCTAACTGCCAAACATACACTATATCCTTTTACTCAAACTTTGGCTTCAAATTCCCTTGCCTTCATATTCAGTACCAAGGTGTAGCAAGGGATCAACACTAGAATTTGATGATAGTCATAAGGAAGTGCTGTAGAAAGCAAGCAGAGCCAAATTAATGTTTTATTCTGTCACTGAGTTGTGTGATATAAGCTGCAGCAGGAAAAAACTGGGCCAAGTTGATGTAAAAATAACAGAACCTCAAGTGGTGATTCACAGAAATATTTAAAATCAAGGGCTGTATGCCCTTAGATCTCATGGAGGAATCCACACTCCCAGTTTTTTGTAATACTTTCAGCAGTACATGGTGAAGGTAGAACATGTTTGGCCTTCCTCTATGGTTGTTGACAGCATTCTGTAGTATGGAATGAAGGCTGACCATACTTAATAACCACAGAAGTTTCATAATGACTCAAAAATTAGGAGTTTGCATTCCACTTCATGTTTTAAGGTTAATGTATATAACCCTAAGTCCCTTAATATTTTAATACTGATATGTTTATCTATAAGTACTTTACAAGGATGGCAAGTGTAAGTCTTGCCATTTTGTTGGTATTGTAGCTTATCCGTGGTCTGTCTGGCCAAGCAGACTTATCTAATACAGGTAAGGAACTGCTTCTGTGGGGTCCTTCTTCAGGTACAGTACAGTGTATATCCCGTGTAGGGATCCAGTGCCCCCTTGTGGTAGACAGTGCCTCACCAGGGTTGGACCTGCAGCTACAGTAGACTACAGTACGTACCTCATGTAGGGATCTGGCACCTCATTGTAGCAGACAGCACCGCATCAGGGTTGGACCTACAGGTACAGTATAGTACATGCAGTGTAGGGATCCTGCATCCCCTTGTGGTATACAACACTTCACGTGGCAAGGTGTAGGGAAATATGAGAAGGTTTGTCTCCTGGATGGATGCCGCAGTTGCTTTGCTCCACCCAGGGTACGCAGTGTCACCACATGTAGGCTTCTCATCAGTGCACTCACCATCGTGTGCAGTGATCCCTTGGTTATTGTGCATAATTGGTACCCCATGTAGTGTGTGGTTATCACCATATTCAAGTGTTAATATAGCACAGCATTCAAGATGGGGATGGCAGTTTGATGAGCCTGTGTTATGAGGTAGGAATGACTCTCCTTGGTTACTAACTTACTAGTTATATCCACCCATTAATTTGACCACACTTGGCCATCAACTGAGCTGAAAGAGAGAGAGAGTAAAGGAGCAGCTGGTGGCACAGTGGTTAGGGTGCACCAGTTGGAGGGATGGCTGTACACAGGTTTGATTGTGCACCAGTTGGAGGGATGGCCGTGTACAGTTTTGATCATGCACCAGTTGGAGGGATGGCCGTGCACAGGTTTGATCGTGCACCAGTTGGAGGGATGGCCGTGCACAGGTTTGATCGTGCACCAGTTGGAGGGATGGCCGTGCACAGGTGTGATGCAAGAGGTGACTGGATGTTTTTCAGTCCTGTAATGCCACCAAGGGAAGTAGGCTTGTCATCTACCTTTAAATCTACTGGTCTACCCTAGCCTAGCCTCGGCATCCTACACCTGCAAGGGCGTCGAATGGGACTGGCTGTAAACCCGGTGGAGTGGAGGTTAAATTTGCCTTCTTCCACCATCGACCTTTCAGGAGATAGGAAGTTATAGGGATTGTATAACCAGGCAGTGACATTAGTGCCATCACGTGAAGGCATCCCTCTCCAACACCATGGCCAATGATGCCCAGATAGTGTAGAATGAACTTTCTTGGTTACTAGTCAGACTGGCCAGGTAGTGTCTGTTCTCATCTGATGGAACTGGCCTCCCTGAAGCTTTAATAGGAGAAATTCTGAGTCTCCTTGGTTACTAAAACTGGCCAGGTAGTGTCTATTTTCATTTGATGTAACTTGTATATTTACAGTTTTAGTATGTGAAATTCTGAGTCTCCTTGGTTACTAGTCAAACAGGCCAGGTAGTGTCCCCTTAATTTCACCTAATGGAACTGGCCTAATCAGATTTAATACGTGAAAAATCATTGTGAGGTTCGAATCTCCTTGTCGCTAGTCAAACTGGCCATCAGCAGAACTGGAAGTGGTTATATTTGCCAAGTGATAACAACCTGACTATAGGAGTTGACAGAGGAAGGATGAAGGGAGGATGTGAAGAAGAGGAGGAAGGAAAACGTGAAGGAAGATAGGAAGGATGTGGAGCTCAAAGAAAGGAAGGATGTGAAGGGAAGAAGTATAGAAATGAAGGAAGGAAAGGAGAAAGAAGGGAGGAATGTGAAGAGGAAGGAAGGATGTGAATAGAATGAGGAGGAAGGAAGG
>JAGKTI010013375.1:11171-23133 GCA_018397915.1 Birgus latro
AAATAATTTTTTTAGTACATACAAACGCCAAGCACCCTGTAATGGCGTCGTAGCAACAAATGTTCTGCTGAATTAGTTTTATATTTTCTGGACACGGACGGCTTAAAACTTGAAAGTGAGTATTGTTATTTTATTTATTTGTTTGTAAGATTAAGGAGAAGTAGTAAGAATATATAGAAATAGGTGATGGGTGGAGTAATGACTGATGGTGTATAGGGAGGCTGGACCAGGGAATCAAAAATTGTTGTTTGCTATGAAAGCTGTGGTGCTGGTGAGGGACGCCTTCACGTGGTGGCACCCATGTGACCTGCTGGTGCAGCTGCCTGGTTCTTTCAGCTCCTTACCTGATCCTTGGTTTCCCCTTTTTGCTGTCCCCCTCCCACATACTCTTCTTACGCAGCGTAAGATTATTTTTAGAAAACGTACTAGAATATGCCATGAGTGAGAATCTGAGAGAGCTGTCATGCTTGTAATTTATAGTATTTCATATTTATCCACAAACTAGAGGCAAACTGTGGTTTGTAAATGGGGTGTGTTGTTGTAATGCCAGTCAGATGCCAATTTATTGTTAACGGGTTAAATTATAGTTTCAGCCATCCACACAATTACGAGATTTTGATCCTTTTTTCCCGGTATTTAGAAACTTCAATGGCATTTTCATCAAATTATTTTTTTGCATCTGAAGATAACCAAACCTAACTTAACCTCACCGTCAAGAGCAAAATAAAAATAATTAGCAACAAAAATGCCATAGAAGAAAATTGTTTTAATTGTCTAAAACACTGATAAAATGGATCAGAATCTCATAATTCTGTTTTTGGCAGAAACTATAGTAATACCCAAAATAACTAAAACTAAAGACTGAGAGGAAGACCACAAATAGGATGGATGGACAATGTAAAGAGAGTGTTAGAGAGGGATGTCTGTACAGCAAGGAAGAATGGCTGTGTGTGATAGTGATGAATTGAGAGACATTGTGAATGAATAAATGGTGACGCGGCCCAGCCAGGATGTTCTCCTGCATCTGATCTGATCAACTGTTTGGGTCAGGTGCAGGGAAGGGGATGGGTCCTCAATGATGTGGCAGGGGTAAACCAGCTCAGCCATGGACCTGCTGCAGATGTCGCTGGATTGCACTATGCAGTTGACCCTTATGCAGTTTGGTGTGGTCCCTCCTCCCCTGAGAGGCCAAGATAAGAGTAAATGTTTGTTTATGGATGAGTATTTTGGTGAGTGTGTCGTCCTGTCTTGGCAACCCCCCATTAGAGAGGAAACAGGCTAGGTATATAGATAGGTGGAGATCATTGCTGAGTACCTAGGGGAGGTAACTGTGGTGACCTAGATGGTGCAGTGGCCTTGTATCCCAGGTTATTGGATGAAGAACCCACTACAGGCTCAAAGGCTTATGTTATGGAGATGAGTACCATGGCTAAGCACCACAGCATATGCTCCCACAGATGCCTTTCTTTTTTCATCATTGTTGGCCAGTTATTCTGAATTAAGTACTTCTAGTTTCCCAGATTAAATATTGTACTGGTGGTAGGTGGGGCCACTCCCCATTCACTCACTCAATGTAGTGCTATGTTTAGGTGATTCTGGAGAGAATGATGAGCCATGTGGTTTCTGTGGTGGAGGAGACCATTAATAAACTGAGTGATAACCATATACTGTACAAATGAGTGCCTGGTGGTCTAGTGGGTTTAGGCTTCCAGCTAGATCTGGCCCATCAGGGTTTCAGTGCAGTGGGTGGCTGATGGTTTTATTCACACAGTGCCACTCAGGGAACATCATCTGGTCACCTGCCTTCAATATTTGCATCAAATAGCCTAGCCCTGGGATATATATTCTGATGAGGCAGTAAAGGGTAGGATGAGGGATGGATAGATGGATGGATGCTAAGTTTCTGCAGCACTATGACAGTTTGTGTTACCATCAGATCATTTACCGTACAAACACCTTTCATAGTGAGGGGAAAAGGAGGCAGAGGCAGAGTTTAACATGAACCCAGTGGACTGCAGGCTGAGTTGGCTCCTCCTGCTGTCCACCATCCTCCTTTTTGAGGATAGGCAGGGAACTGGGGATAGACGAGAAACTGGGGATAGGCAGGGAACTGGGGTTAGGCAGGGAACTGGGGATAGACAGGGGCCTGGGATTAGGCAGGGAACTGGGGATAGACAGGGGCCTGGGGTTAGGCAGGGAACTGGGGATAGGCAGGGAACTGGGGATAGGTGGGAAACTGGGGATAGGCAGGGAACTGGGGATAGGCAGGGAACTGGGGATAGGCAGGGAACTGGGGATTGGCAGGGGACTGGGGTTGGGCAGGGAACTGAGGGACGATTGTTATGCAGGGCAGTGAACACACCCAGTTCTATATCAGTGTTATTAAGCTGGTGTTTCTCCCGTATAATTATAGACTATATATATATGTGTATCTGTATAAACTATTAAGTATATCTGGCTGAAAACTATTCGTTCACTAAAGGTATAAAGTTGGCATTCACCATACTGAACTTTGGACTACAGCAAGCCATTAACACTACAACAAGGAGCTAGTCACGAATAAATGCTGCTTGAAGGATGTAGAGTGGAAGTATTATCTAATTTTGCCGATGAACTACTGGAATTAAGCAACAATAGGACGAAAATCAAGGTATGGTTAAGGAACTGCTGTACAGGAAGGCTCCAATGCATATAATATAGTTTTCTTTTTATAAGCTACAGCCTAATTAGCCTACTGAAAGGAGTTAAGGATTTGTGGATCCAATTATACAGGAAAGCTCCAATGCATATAATATAGTTTTCTTTTTATAAACTACAGCCTAATTATCCTACTGAAAGGAGTTAAGGATTTGTGGATATACGTAATTATAGTTACATAACCTTACCAATTATACAGGCAAAATGGCAGTCCTGTAGGAAGACTGATTTATACTTTTATTGACTTTGATCTGTACTATCATCGACTTTGGTCTATACTATTATTACGTTTGATCTGTACTATTGTTACATTTGATCTGTGCTATCATCGACTTTGGTCTATACTATTATTACGTTTGATTTGTACTATCATCGACTTTGGTCTATACTATTATTACGTTTGATCTGTACTATTATTACTTTTGATCTGTACTCTTATTACGTTTGATCTGTACTATATTATCTTTGATCTTTACTATTATTACGTTTGATCTGTACTATCATCGACTTTGATCTGTTCTATTATCCTCACTATGAATTGGTTTTTGAGGGTCCTTCAGAAGTCAGGTTTTACTACTTATATTTCAAACGTAAAACCTTAATTAGCATTTCATTAAAAATCAGTCAATCTGTTGTACAGCAAGCAGCACATTTAAATTAATGGAACTAATGAAAAAAAAATCTTATATGAATACTTGCGTATATAAAGAGAGGATGTAGATAAAATAGCAGTGCTTTTATGAGATATCTAAGTACCATACAAAAGCTAGTATAAATAAAATAATAAAATAAGTAAAAAAATAACGGGATATATGAATAAATAACTAAACTTGTATAAAAAGTGATGCAGCAGGTAAAGTAAACAAACAGTGGGGCCAAGACTCAGGAGTGTCAGGTTGTGCAGTCATTTTCGGTCGTAGTTTTTCGTTATTCTAGTCGTTTTTCGGTCGTAGTTTGGCCATTATTTCCACCAGAACCCCATGATTTCAAACAAATTATTTTCACTGCTGGGGTTATATAAAGGGGAGGCACAGCTGACGTAATCAGTCCGTGGTCAGATTTGGTAGCGTTCGTGTGCCCATGTCCCTCGGAATTCTGTAGCCTAATTCGTGTTGCCAGAGCCAAAAGTAGTTGTTATATCGTTAATATTGGTGATCTCTCGAGCAAAATGTTTTATCAGATCGTGAAAGAACTGCTAAAATCTCTCTCTTGCCCCAAAACACCCTCAAACTCATGGGTGATTTGGCTTCACGGTCAGTTGGCATTTTTTGTCTTTATTTTTATGTATTGTGCATTAAATGTTTTTGTTCCCGACCAAAATGATGTGACCTGCAACTCCTTGGGGGGAAATTTACGGGAACTTATGGATCCGGTCAAGTATGATTTATGTTTATCGTACTCTTACACCACTAATAGCGAATCCGGGAAAAATGTATACAATACCAAATATCGATATGTACCAGTATTCATTATTATTGCCGCTTGTATTTTGTACTCCGTCAGACTCGTTATGACTCCATGGACTGACAAAAGGCTTGATACTTTCTTTACTTGCACCTCAGAACTAACAGAAAAAGAAATTGTTCAGTTTATTATAGATTACGTGCCCGTCCATCGGACCCTGATTGGTCTGAGGTGGAAGATGTTTGGGTACGTAATACTGACTACAGTGGCAAATATATATTTGTTTGAATATGTGTCAGAAAATACCTTTTTCAATATTTTACCATACATGTTGTGGGGCCACAATAAAAAACATATGGAGGCTTCCTTCCCAACGTATGGTTTGTGCAAAATTGATCCAAAAAAAGGATTGGCCGTACTAAATACTGAAAACTACGGCTGTTCCTTCAAAAATAATTATATCTATGAGATTCTGTTTTTGTTTATCCAGATATTTTACTTTGCCATGTCATTGCTGCTGCTTTGCCCGGTGGTACAGGCGGTGCTTGGCAAAAAATACGTTTACCTTTCCCGAGTGCCACCCAAATCCCTGGAGGTGTTGCGTGAGGCCTGGCCGAGGGACGTAATAGAGACCCTAGAGGCACTGAGCCGAGAGGTGCCCGCCCAGGTCATGGCAAAAGTGGTGGCAGCATTACTGGAGTACACCAACATCATCAAGGAACAATTTAACAATGCTGAACCACCATGGCAGGTGGTCTGATGGGATGGTCTTTATTTCATGATTTGATACATTTCTGGTCTTTATCTCGTGGCTTTAATGGTGCTTGTCTCACTAAGGATTTTATCTCTTACCGATTTTATTTCTGTGATGGATATTCACTTACTATGGATATAATTTTACTGCTTTTATTTTTGTGATCGATATTCTCTTTTGTTTTAATTTTACTGGTACTTTTAGTCTGGATATTTTATCTATTGTTTTATCAGCTGCAAAGCATCGGGTTGTAAGGAATGGGAGAGTGAGGAAGTGGTCCATCCCTGGCTAAAAAAAAAACTCACTTCGATGAAAATTTCTTACGCGAACCCCCAGGGGTGATGGATTGTACTGTGTCATGGCAGTGCAATCCAGGCAAAGACCTAACATGCCCTGTTTAGTTTGAAATGCTCTTATATATGGTGTGAGCAGCAGTGCAGGCAAAGACCTAACATGCCCTGTTTAGTGTTTAATGCTTTTATATATGGTGTTATCAGCAGTGCAGGCAAAGACCTAACATTGCCCTGTTTAGTTTGTAATAGTTTTATAAATGGTGTGAGCAGCAGTGCAGGCAAAGACCTAACATGCCCTGTTTAGTTTGTTGTATATGGTGTGAGCAACAGTGCAGGCAAAGACCTAACATTGACCTGTTTAGTTTGTTTTATATGGTGTGAGCAGCAGTGCAGGCAAAGCCCTAACATTGACCTGTTTAGTTTGCTTTATATGGTGTAAGCAGCAGTGCAGGCAAAGACCTAACATTGCCCTGTTTAGTTTGTTATATATGGTGTNGAAGGTGATGTGAGCTGGGGGGAGGGCTGCAAAATGGCAGGGGTCAGGGTGACATGGAGGCAGTTTGTTTGTGGCCACCCTTTACGGGATTAAGGCATCTGGCTATAGATAGATGGACAGCAGATCAGGATGAGACTTCCATTCATATAGATCTTATTACACACATGAGGTTTATGTTTGGCCAGATATTCCAGCAAATTATAGGATGTAATTAGTTGGTTTTGTTCCATTGTTCATCTGCCAGTCCATTGATAACATCACCTGAACCATGACCAGCATCAGTATGGGGGTTCCTTAGGAGGCAACATGGCATTATTTATATGTTTGTAGGTTTTTAGTAATTTGGGTGAAGTGATTACCTGGTCATAGCATTTGTTTTGCTGCCATTCCACTTAAACATAAGGTGCACCATGGCCAGCTGTACCATGGCCAACTGCACCATGGCCAGCAGCACCATAGTCAGCAGCACCATGGCCAGCTGTACCATGGCCAGCTGCACCCTGGCCAGCAGCACCAAGGCCAGCTGTACCATGACCAACCTCAGTATGGTGAGTTCTTAGGAGAAAACTTGGTGTAATTTGCTTGGTTTATTTACTGATTTTTTCCCTCACAGGTGAGTGTTAACCTGCTCTGGCTGAATGACCTGGAGTGACCTGAGGCACGTGTGTCCTGTGTTAAGATGAGTGTAACCCGATCTGACCTGGCAAGAATGACCTGAGGTGTGCGTATCTTGTGTCAAGAGATGAATGTATCTCGACCCAACCCGGCAGGAGTGGCCTGAGGCACGCGTGTGCTGCCTTGTGTTAGGAGATGAATCTGACCCAACCCGTCCTGGCTGGAGTGACCTGATGCGGGTGTGACCTGTCTGGCATCAAGTGGTTACAGTTCGTCAGGGGATAAACACTATAGTGGATCAGCTGGTTATCTCAGTGCCACCACATGCATTACTCGTTGAATAAATACGTTACTGCATTTGAAGTTTCCCCCTGCAGTCCACCATCCTAATTTGGGTTGACAGGCAGGGAGTTGAGGGAGATTTGTGAGTCAGACAGTGGAGTCACCCAGTTATACTGTAATAACTGAAATGAAAATGAATAAATTAATCACTATTTTGGCCAAGAATTGAACTCAGGCCCTCGCTCTTGAACCGCACGCACGTTACCACTGAGCCAAAGAGAGGATCCCCCCTTTGCCTTTGGGCAATGCGGGCTTTTATATACCCCATTACATCACTCTTTTCTCCCCCTAGTGATTAATTTGGTCAGTTTCACTCTCCCACATGGTAACGTAGCACTGGTGGCCACCACCGGGATGTAAGGCTGTCAACACGACATATGACCCTCATAGCCCTCATCCCACTGCTGCCACCAATGTAATAACTGAAATGAAACTGAATAAATTAATCACTGTTTTGGCCAAGATTCGAACTCAGGCTCTCGCCCTTGAATCGCGTGTATGTTACCACTGAGCCGAAGAGAGGATCCCCCCTTTGCCTTTGGGCAACGTGGCCTTTTATACACCCCATTACAATATCAGTGCCACCACGTGAAGGCATCCATCTCCAACACATCACATTAAAAAAATAATAAATAATACTCTCCCTCGATACTAAGGAATCTTTGTTCGCGGCATGTGTTAGTGTAGCGCTGTATGGTAGTGAGACCTGGAGAGGATGTTCATTGGCTCAAACATACAGAAATGACTTGATGGATGTGTAGTGCATCCTTAAATGTGAGGTGTGGGGGACTTGGATTGTGATTGAAGAGTTAAGATAAAAGATGGGACTGGAGTGCATTGGTATTGTGATGAGAAAGGGTAGATTGAGATGGTTTGGGGAGGAAGGACGGGACTGGAGTGTATTGGTGTTGTGATGAGGAGGGGTAGATTGAGATGGTTTGGGAGGAAGGATGGGACTGGAGGGTATTGGTGTTGTGATGAGGAGGGGTAGATTGAGATGGTTTGGGAGGAAGGATGGGACTGGGGTGCATTGGTGTGATGAGGAGGGGCAGATTGAGATGGTTTGTGGGGAAAGATGGGACTGGAGTGTATTGGTATGATGAGGAGGGGTAGATTGAGATGGTTTGGGCGTGTTGAGAGGATGGAGGATGTGAGTTGAATGACATCTTAAACTCTGGGCCTTTGCATCTCTTTCTTGGTTATTTATTTTGCTTATTTCACCCTATTGTGCAATCTAGGAGGTATGGGAGGTCGCATAACACCTTTTCATTAGCTGATTATTTTGTATGTTTGCCTCATTCTTTTGTATGTAAATTATAATGACTTAATAATAAACGGTGTAGTTACATATTCATCTGATAAAGATATTTGACCCTCTTCATCACAATGGCAGAGCATAGATTACAGGGTCAGTTTGATTAGTAACCAAGGGGACCCATTCCTGCCTCATGCTCAGAACAACTCTAGCATTATATTCCTGCCACCCCAAAAACATTTAATTCAGCTGATATTGTGTGTAGGAGCCTGAGTGTCACCAGCCTCCCTCATATACTTCTCAACCCCATCCCTCTATCATATACTTTCTCTCTCCTTCCACCTCACATACTCTCCTAGTCAGTCTCTCATTGTTCATCTAGTCTTACATTCCATTTAGTCTTGTGTGTTGGAGGTAATGCCAGAGGATTTTAGTCAGCTGAGTGAGTTATAGGTGCCTCTGTCTGTATGTCTATAGTCAGGTGTCTGTATCACGGAAGGGATGGCCACAAACAAGTTGCATTCATGTTGCTCAGTCCTCCTCCATCACACTGCCCTCTCTCCAGCTCACACCACCCTCCCTCATATACCTCTCAACCCCATCCCTCTGTCATATACCTTTCAACCCCATCCCTCTGTCATATACCTCTCAACCTCATCCCTCTCTCATATACCTCTCAACCCCATCCTTCTGTTCAGAGGTAGAGCATCAAGCTCGGTACCGGGGGGTCGCGAGTTCGAGCCGCGCCCGGGACCGCCGTGCCGGGAGGGGTAGCGCCCTCCTGTTACCTAGCGGGGCTATATGATCTCATTGTAAGGTCTAGCTCGGGGATTCTTTAATCCCTTTTTATCCCATCCTTCTGTCTTATACTTGATCTCTCCTTCCACTCTCCTGGTCAGTCTTTTATTCTTCATTCTCTTTACATAGCCAAATCATCTCAAGGTACTTTAAATGTGGTGAAATGAATTTTTAATAGTGAGTTGTGTTATGTTACTGAGCAGCAGAGAGGAAGAGAATGGGATGGTTGGAGGAAGAAGAGAAGGGAGGAAGTAAGAAGAGATGAGAGGGGGAGTGCAGGGAGGGAGAAGAAAAGAGGTAAGATGATTGGGGAAAAAAAAAAAAAAAAAGGTGGAGGGGGAGGCAGATGAGGGAGTAAGGGAAGGGAGAGTGGAAAAGGGAAGGGATGGTATCAGGGAATGGAAGAGCCAAGAAGTAAGAAGGGGGAGGGAGACGAAGAGAGGATATAGGCTAGGGGAAGGGAAAGGCCAGGAGGTAAGAAGGGGGAGAGAGAAGAAGAGAGGGTATAAGGGAAGGGAAAAGGTGGTAAGTCAGCTGGAGAGTTCATTGAAAGCACATAATGCCATTGTTTCCCCCCCTCGGTCATTTGAAAGGACTTGTGGTTAAGCTTTTCCCCAAACCAGCACTTAACAGTTAGGTAAATGAAGAAAAAGCATATAGATAAAAGGTTAACCCATGGTAAGTTTTGCTAATCCAACGTGACAATAGAAAGTTCAGTCAATCTGATTTTTAAAAATCCGCCAACGTAAGTCAGCACCTGCTTACAGGCTGAAGAACATTTTTTTTTTTACATTATTTTTATAGTCCAGCCATATGGGTGAGGATTGTGGCAAGTTAGATAATAGGGATAGCATATTTTACATTTTTTTTTGAAAGATTTTTTTTTTAAATAGTTTGCGTTATACTTGTTTTAACGAGAAACATCGATCTCATAAGCTGTTTTTAATAGCGGTGTCGGCTATGCGTTTATTTTAAATATATATTACACCTTGATTAATTTTATAAAGCAGTCATATTGAAAGTACATGGACTAATTTATTCTACACAATTGAGCATAATAACCAGGAATTTACACATAATTCTATAAGTGGATATTTAGCCAGATTGGACTCGTGAGGGAGGGGCGCCATATTTGGGTAAGTTCATTATTTTATCGTTATTTTGCTGATTTATAGATTCGTTAGAGGCCTTTACGTTATATAATTAAACAAAATGGGTGACGGGGAGGAAATTGAGGTAGGGATGAGGGCTGAACATGCCAGGATTATCAAGTTATGTGATGTTAGATGACTGAGGGAGGAAGTTGTGTGTTCCTTGTATTAATTCCATATTTTGAGGGTCATTTCTTTCGTGTCAGGCTCAGGAAAATTAATCTGTGTATTCCAGGTGATTGTTCGTGATTTATATTATATTCCAGCATCAGGGATTATATTACAGCATCAGGGATTATATTTCAGCATCAGGGATTATGTTACAGCATCAGGGAGAGTGAAAGATTGACGAGGAGAGTGTATGTGAGTGAGGTGGAGGGGGCGAGAGGGAGGGGGAGGCCGAGGATGAGATGGAGGGATGGAGTGGAGAGGTATATGAGAGAGGGGGGTGTGAGTTGGGAGCGTGGTAGTGAAATGGCAGAGGACAGAGTGACATGGAGGCGATTTGTTTGTGGCCACCCCGTTCGGGATTGAGGCGTCTGGCAATAGATAGCAATAGATAGATAGATCAGGGATTAATATTTATCAGTATAAATCCCTTGTAATCCTCAAAATCTGGACAAACAATTAAAGTGATACAAATATTAGTGTCAAACAACATTCCTTTCATGATTAGATTAGGTTAGGTGTCATTAGCCTTGGATTTATGTGTATAATTAATCTGGCTATATAATTAACTACTTATTACACTTTTCTGCAATTTTTAAAAACCCAAAGATCTTGATAATAAGTTACCATATATTTTAATAGCAGCAAATGCTCTTAATCTGCTAAATCTCCCTATTTTAAATCCAGCAAATATACCAGTAATCTGCTAAATCTTCCTGTTTCAAATCCAGCAAATATTCATAGTTGTACCCCCCCTGGGGGTTGGGGTTTTTCAAGAATTCTCCCCCAGTATCCCTGCTTGTCGTAAGAGGCGACTAAAAGGGTTGGTGGTGGGTTAGTGCCCCACCCCGTAAAAACAACTAACTAAAAATACGAACAGGAAGCCTCGGACCAGGACTGACCAAGAGTTGACGACAAAGGAACGGACAAAGGACAAGATAAAGATTGCGACCTGGAATGTGAGGGGTATGAATGATGAGGTGAAAGAGAGAGAGATTGTACAGGTGCTTGAGAGTGCGAAAGTGGATATATGTGGAATAACTGAAACTAAATGGCGAGGTGAGAGTGTGAGAGAATGGGAATATGGGTGGGGTATATGCGCAGGAGTGGGTGAGAATGAGAGGGCGAAAGAGGGAGTGTGTATTGTTGTGAGCAACAGGTGGAAGGAGAATGTAAGAGAGTATGGATCAGTTGGGTCAAGGATTGTGTGGGTAAGAGTGAAAGTCGGACTACAAATGTGGGCAATTGTGTGCGTGTATGCGCCAACGCAAGATCGTGTAAGTAGAGTGAGAGAAGAGTTTTGGACAAATGTGGAAGCCTGCTTGGAAAAGTTTGAAAGGAATGAGAGAGTGTTTCTGATTGGAGATATGAATGGAAAAGTGGGGAATGAGAAGGTGGATGGAGTGGTTGGTGAGTGGGGTGTGCCTGCAGAGATGGGTGAGAATGGCAGTGCATTAGTGGACATTTGTGCTGGGAGGGGATTGGTGGTAGTTAATACCCTCTTCAGGCACAAAATGATCCATAGGTATACATGGCGAGTGGTGAGAAGAGAGGACCGGGGAATGAATGAACGGAAGGCAATGATTGACTATGTGTGTGTGGATGAAAGGATGAGAAGATGTATAATGGATGCAAGAGTATATAGAGGTTGGGGGAGTGGACTTTCTGACCACCACTTGGTGGTGGCCAGAATCAGAGTCCAAACAAGATGGAGGAAGAGAAGAAGGGAAAGACAAGAGGAAGTATGTGTTACAAGGAGGGTAGAAAAGTTACAAGAGGATGGAATAAAGGCTGAATATAGAAGGGAAGTGGAGGAGCGATTGGGTAAATATAGATTGGAGCAGATGGGGGACGTGGAGGGTGTGTGCAAGGTATTCACAGAAGAAATCTGTGCAGCATGTGAGGTGGTGTGTGGGGTGAAGAGAAGACGAAAGGGGGTTCAGGGAACAGCTTGGTGGACTGAAGAGGTGAGAGAGGCTGTGGCACAAA
>JAGKTI010013376.1:0-23132 GCA_018397915.1 Birgus latro
CTCTCTCTCTCTCTCTCTCACACACACACACACCATTTTCCCCCTTTCTCCTCATTTCTCAGCTTCTCCTTTCCCTCGCTGCTCTTCTCGACAAATCTCCCACTCGACTGATCTCCCACTCGAAAGATTTCCCAATCGAATGATCTCCCACTCGAATGATCTCCCACTCGAATGCTCTCCCGCTCAACTTGTCTTCCACTCGACCATTAACTTCCTTCACTTCAATGGCGTTTTGTTTACCTTATTCTTGAGATACGCAGGCACATTCATACTGCGAGCCACAGGGATCATGGCAGCGATCTATTGTACGGGTGCTAGAAAGTAACTTTGGGATGTGCTGAAAAATAATTTTGATACCTTGACGAAATACAGTGTCACTCAAATCCGATGTCTGAAAAACAAATAACCATACTGAACTAACTCCACAAAGCAGACACATTAAACCAACAGACTCTAGTACTGATGCTAACTCGACTCTTGTTAAGTACACTGTAAGATGTAATATGAAGTAGTCTATACAGGGTTTAATGTTTGGGGGAACAAACGATAATAAAACATTAGTGGAAAAGTATCATTCGCACAAAAAATTCCTCTCGTGACAGTTTGCTACATGTGCTAGAAACTTGGTGTCACGTGACTTACACTCAAGGTGGTGGGGCAAGTGAGGCTGGAACGGACTTCTCGATGCCTTGAGCAGCAGCTGAACACTGAATGCTGACTGGCCTCCCACGGCCCTTATATTGCAGTTTGTGATCACCCCCCTTACCCTCTCACCGCACCAGTCAGTGAACACCTCCCCCTACCTCTCCCACCTGAACACCTCCCTTTTACTCTTAGCGTCTGGGTACCATAAAATGTCAGAGAAAGAATATTTGAAGTCTTTCAGACATGTAAGTATGCCAGAAGAAGTTATAAGCACAATCATTGTCTTTTTTTCATTTTTTGACGGTTAGTGTTATATAGATGAATCAAGAATAAGCTTCTACCAACTTATCGAATGTTATTTATAATGCCATTTAAGTAAAACAGAAAAGACAAAAATATCTTCATTTACTTTAATTACACACACAAATGCTATCACGATTATCATCACATATCCAGTGTCCCAGTGTGCGTAATAAACCTGTGCTTTTATTTATTTACTATTTATGTTTCTTTTATGCAAGGAAGAAGGAACCAAATGCCATGGGCCCACAAACTATTCCTTCCAAGAAAAAAACAAAAACAATACAAAAGAAAGCCAAACTCAAGATCCGTTCATTTCGAGACGCCTGGACACACTACGTGTGAAAGACTGGAGATCATAGGAAGTAGGAAATACAGACAGAGGAAGACAGTTCCAGAGTTGACCAGTTGCATAAGTGGAGGACTGGGAGTAACGGTTAACTCTTGCATTAGACAGTTGGACAGAAAAGGGATGAGAGGTTGTTGCTAGACGGCTAGACGGGTGCCACGTGCCCGTCGTAGAGGTGAAGGGATGCAAGCAGACAGTTCAGAGGAACAGTGGCCATTGAAGTAGCGATAGAAAAGAGATAAAGATGCAACAGTGCGGCGAAGAGACAGAGGTTAAAGGGAGCCAGTAAGAGAAGGAGAGTTAATGAGATGAAAAGCCATTGACTCCACCCTATTGAGAAGAGCTGTATGTGGGGAGCCACCCCACACATTAGAGTTGTACTCTAAACGGGGGCAAATAAAACCTGTGTATAAAATCAACAACTGTGCAGGGGTAAAGAAGGTTCGGGGTCGGCTTAGCACACCTAATCTCTTAGAAGCAGATTTCACAAAAGATGTAATATGTTCTTTCCAAGATAAATCCCGAGTGAATGAAACCCCAAGCATGTTCAAGGATGATGCAGGAACGAGCTGGACATTATTAAACATTAGTGGGTACTCCTGTGGGAGACTATGTCGGGTTGATAGGTGTAATAACTGAGTCTTCGATGCATTAAAAACAAGAAGATTATTTTTACCCCAGTCAGAGATACGAGCCAAGTCAGACATTAGGTGTGCCATAGCCTCATCCCTTGTTTGTTGAAGCAACTGCTGTGATGAACGTTGCGGGACCCGAATGGAATGGTGAAGGCTGGAATCATCAACATATGAGTCAATAGGGTTAGATGCACAGCTCAGAAGGTCACTGATGAATAGAATGAAGAGAGTTGGTGATAGGACAGAGCCCTGAGGAACACAACTGTTGATACATCTAGGAGAAGAACGATGGCCGTCTACATCAGCGGCTATAGAACGACCAGAAAGGAAGCTGGAGATGAAGGCACAGATAGAAGGATAGAAATCGTAGGAGGGCAGTTTGGAAATTAAAGATTTATGCCAGACTCGATCGAAAGCCTTTGAGATGTCAATTGCAATGGCAAAGCTTTCGCCAAAGTCCCGAAAGGAGGATGACCAGGAGTCACAAAGGTAGGTGAGAAGATCGCCAGTGGAGCGTCCCTGACGGATCCCATACTGACGATCAGAAAGAAGGTTATGATAGGAAAGATGCTTTAAAAATTTTCTGTTAAGAATAGACTCGAATACTTTTAAGACACAGGATGTTAAAGCAACTGGACGATAGTTAGAGGGTTTGGGAATGGTCACCCTTCTTTGGGACTGGCTGAATGAGAGCAAACTTCCATCAAGATGGAAAGGTACAAGTTGACAGACAAAGGCGAAAGAGTTTACCTCAGGGAGTAAGCATAGAAGCACAGTTCTTGAGGACAACAGGAGAGACTCCATCAGGCCCATATGCCTTGATAGTATTGAGGCCAGTGATGGCAGAAAATAAATCAGCTGAAGAAATTTTAATGTCAGTCATGAGGAAGTCAGAGGGGGGAAGTGATGGAGGAACAGCACCGGGATCGTCTAAGGTGGAACTGGAGGAGAAAGTCTAAGCGAAGAGATTTGCTTTATAAGTAGAAGAAATGGCTACAGATCCATCAGAGTAGAAAAGAGGATGGAAGGATGATGAGGTAAAGTTGTTAGAAAGGTTTTTGGCAAGGTGCCAGAAGGAGCGAGAAGAATTCGAATTGGGGAGTTGAGAACATTTAGTGAGGATGAAATTATTTTTAGCAGAGCGAAGAACAGACTTAGCACGATTCCGGGCAGAAACATAAGGAAGATGTGATTCAGGGGTGGGTTGGCTCTGATACCTTTTATAGGCCCTCTCCTTGTTGCAGACAGCATTAGAACAAGCGTGATTAAACCAAAGCTTTCTTGCATTAGACAAAGGATATTAGAAAGAAATGTATGCTTCCATGCCCGAGAGAATAACCTCCGTTATGCATAAGGCACACGCAGATGGCTCCCGGCCATGGAAGCAATAACCATTCCAGGGAAAATCAAAGAAGTACTGCCTGAGGGACTTCCAATCCGCAGCTCCAAAGTGCCACAGACGACATTTCTTTGGAGGGTCCACAGGCGGCACCAAAGCGATAGGGCAGGTTAAGGTAATAAGGTTATGATCGGAGGAGCCCAATGGAGAGAAAAGATTAACAGTGTAAGTAGAAGGATTGTTGTAAGGAAGAAGTTAAGTATGTTGGAGCTCTCTCCAAGGCAGTCAGGGATACGGGTAGGGTGCTGTACAAGTTGCTCTAGGTCATTAAGGATAGAAAAGGCTTGTTCACCAGGTGGATCAGTGAAAGAAAAGAAGAGCTAAAGATGGTGGTGAATATTGAAATCTCCTAGAATGGAGATTTCCTATAAAGGAATAATTGATAGAATATGTTTCATCGTAGAAGTAAGATAGTGGAAGAATTTTTGATAGTCAGTAGAATTAGGCGATAAGTAAACAGCACAGATATATTTAGTCAGAGAATGACAGGAGAGCCGAAGCCAGAGAGTAGAGAATTCAGAAGAAGCAAGTTCAGGAACACGAGAGCAAGATAGATCGTTGCGTACATATACACAACAGCCACCTTTGGCTTTGAAATGAGTATAGAGAAAGTAGGAGGATACAGAAAAGGGTTTGCTGTCAGTTGTCTCGGACAGCTGAGTCTCTGTTAGGAAGAGAAGGTGAGGTTTAGAGGAGAGGTGGTGCTCCACAGGAAGAAAGTTAGAAGAAAGGCCGCGAATGTTGCTGAAACGAAGAAGAAGTGAGTCAGACAGTGGTTCCAGGCATCTCTGAGTCGTCACCGGGAGACGGGCAAATGAGGGCATTTATGGCCTCCCCTCCTCGGGACTCCGAGGCCTGATTTATGGATGCCATTTTTGTTTTTTTAATTTTCAAAAGGAAGTGTAGTGTGTACTGTGCATGTAGTTTGGTGTTGACAGTTAGAGAAACTTGTATTGGAGAGCATGCTGGCCTACTCTCTGTGTAACTGAAACACTGAAAAAGTTCAGCAAAGGGGGATGGTCAGAAACTAGCCCTGAGGGCTGATGAATCGGGAGCTGCAGCTCTCCCTGTCATCAGCTTTCCATCCACCTTGAGAGTACTGCCCTGCTCGACTGGTGCTACAGTGCATGTTAGTGAAATACTTTTCTATTTTATCAGCCAGAAATTATGGGTACACAAGTAACACTGTTACACCACACACTGTTACTACAAGCACACACACACACACACACACACACACACACACACACACACCGCAACAAAAGAAGGTAAAAAAAATAGTCCTGTCAGTTTTTTTTTTTTTTTTTAAATATCACAGTACTACTGAGCATATGTACAGACTTAACCCACGAAAACACGCTGGCAGATCTGACACTCCACATCTCTCACAGTATGTTACATATATGCGAGTTATAGTACAGTATTATCTAATAGGGTTTGGCCAGTGAGGGGTGTGGTGTGAACGTGACTCACTTTCCGACAGCATCTAAGCCACTTGCAGACTTTGGTAGTCCTAGATTATGTTTGATCTGTTTGGCCAAAGTAAAAAAAAAAAAAGAAAAAAAAAAGGCGTTCGAAGGCGCCCATGTCACGAAGGTGTTAACAAAAACACGATATATGAATAAAACAAATCTAAATATAGTCTCAGTAGTTATCTTTGTCACATGACCACTGCGGTTATGTAGAGATCAGACCTACAAAGTGTGTTGCTGCTGTAGCTTCAGACTCATCTGAACGTAAACCCTGTGGACCACAAGCGAAAGCTGCCCTGCTCCTGCAGCCACCAATCTCCTTTGGAGAGACAGGGAGAAAATGAGGAGCGTCTGTCTAACCGGGCAGCGTAGTTACTCGGTTGCATCGGTGTCAGCGCGGGAAGGCGTCCCTCTCCAGCACCTAGGAAGATATACAGAGGGCAATAGATAGCATCTCTGATAATAAGGGTTACATAAGTGAGTGTTGTGGTCATATCTAGTAAAGGGTCTGGCAATATGGGATCTGGTTTTTATGTGACCCTCTATCCACCAGCGTCTAAGCCACCTGCAGACTGTGGAAACGCTGGTCCCCATCTCTTGGGCTATAGCGCGGGCTGACTTGCCATTCAAGAACAGGTGCACGAAGATGACGCGTTCGGAATAGCTGGTTTTTCGACGGGGTTGTTTCAGATCCATAATTGTGTCTGAAATTTAGTTCAGAATAAACAATGGTAGCAACTATCAGCTGAGTTTACAACATAGATGCCTGTGTGGATGATGTATAAAGTTACACACACGCATATACCAGTCTATCTGTCTATCTATCTATTGTCAGACGCCTTAATCCCGTAAGGGATGGCCACAAACAAATCGCCTCCATGTCGCCCTGTCCTCCGCTTTTTCATCCCCCTGCTCCCAGCTCACTCCCCCCCTCTCTCATATACCTCTTCATTCCATCCCTCCATCTCATCCTAGGCCTCCCCCTCCCTCTCTCCCCCTCCACCTCACTCACACATACTCTCCATCTTTAATTTGTTTCTCCTAACGCTTCCTTTCACATCCACACCACAACGCTCCTTCAGTTCCTCATTTGTCAGTCTGTCTCTCCATGTGACTCCACATGCTCCTTTCAAATAACTCATTTCCACTGTTCTCACTCTTGACGTCTGTCTCTCCAACAAGGTCTAAGCTTCACTTCCATACGTTAGAGTTGGTATCACAATACTGTCATGTTGTAGCTTTTTCACTTCCATGCTCACTTCCCTGTTTCTTATCACTGCTTTCAAGGAACCAGCAACCCTACTTCCCTGTTGTACCCTTTCAAGCACTTCATCCTCTAAACTTCCATCCTTATTCATCACACTGGCCAAGCACGTAAACGCACTCACATTTTCCATTTCCTCATCCAACCTCACTGTACATTCACTGACTTCACTTCTCTCGAAGACCACCACTTTACTCTTCCCTACATTCACCTTTAGATTCCAGTCATATTTCCAGTCATGTTAAGAAAATGTAGCTGCTAAGGAGAAAACAGGCAACAGAATACACTGCATTTTCTTTTAACAATCGAAACCAGACACTCCATCTGCGCTGGGAGTTACCACCGAGAGACTCTTCTGTGGCCGCAAGCTCTGTTACAAAGTCGTGATTCACTGGCACGGAGTTTGGCTACATTATATTACATTTACAAATCCTAGCCTACATAGATTACCAGTGACCTCTGTTTATCAACTGGACTGGTGTTAGAGAGAATAGCATAATTTTGAAAAGGTCAACGATAAAGCAACACTTCTTCAACCATCTGAGCTGTGAAGTGCGTTGATAGGCAAAGGCGGTATAAAGGTATGAATAAAGGATTTCTCCAAGAAGAACAAGAGACTAATAGAAAGGACGTACTCTTCTCATTTTGCTGTTCAGTTAGTTGTAAAGGCAAAAGCTAGTCATCAATTTTTTCTCAAATATTCACAAGAACTTATGCATGAGTCAGGACCGCTCATGACAGAATCAATGGCAGCTTTTAATAATGTTGCTCTCAAGGTATTGATATGTAGATAAAAATCAGTTGATGTAATTTTCCAACTCATTTAGCTAAAAATTACTTTATTATAAAAAAAAAGAAAACGTGAGCAAACGTAATCACTACTGATATGCGTATCCAAATAGAGAATGCCAACATGATTTACAAATCTTACGGTAAATAAATAACTACTCGACTAGAATAGGTTCTGAATATGAATATTCGTATAATAATTACCCCCTTCCCCCCAAAATGGATACACCGTAAATGAAAACAAATTATGGAAAGACACGGTGCCACCTGACTGACAGCAGCACGGTGTCACATCACTCACGCTCAAGGTGCAGTGACGAGCAATATTGGAGCAGGACTGTCGCGAATCAAACAGCAGCCAAGCACTGTGTGTCGACTGGCCTCCTACGTCCCTTATAAGCCAATGACCACCTCCGCCTCCCATCTCACCACACCAGCCAGTGAACACCTCCCCCTCCCCTCTCGAGCACAAAAGACAGTGGACTCCTCCCCTCCCCTTCATTTTGCTGATAGCGATTTCGTTTTTCGTATACTGTATCAGCGAACAAATGTTCGATGCATCTGAAACACTGGCATATACGAAAAATGTTGGAATGCACATTTTTGTTGCCTTTTTTTTTAATTCTTTTAATGAGAAACAGTGCTATATAGGCAAAATAAAAATCTACTTCATGCAGTTTAGTGAACTGTATTTAATTTGTTAAGCGTATGGCAGAAAGAAGGTAAAAACCATTTTAATTATAAGTATCACATTTTTTGAAAAAGGAAAAAAAAAAAAGAACCTGGTTATTGCGATACTTTACTCAGGGTTCCGTTGAGGTATCGTTTTCGTAACAGCTTATGGTGACCAAAGACATCAATCATATACACACTTTACTCAGAACATTCACTCAGACCCTATGATGCGCCTAAGGTGTTTTAGAAGGTTACCAACTTTGATGCAAAGCGGGATGGAGGAAATGCATAAGAGTAGTTATTCGATATGACAAGCATTAATGTGGCATCAGCACAACCACGACAGTATACATGTAAATCACTGATCAGGGAATGAGGACTTGAAATATGAGAAACTGGCGGGTGAAAGTCATGGTTACCAAGTCATTTTATACATTTACACGTATTTTGTAATGACAGCAAGTTTTAGAATTAACCTACTCCTCTCACGTATCAGCCAGTTTGAATGGCTATAATACTCACAACACACACACACACACACACACACACACACACACACACACAAAACCAACGTACATAAAGCTCCTGCTATCAAAATTCACATCTGTATTTCGCACTGCCACACCTCATACCGCCACACCGCACACAACCACACCTCTCGTCCCCTACTAAACGAACTCATTTCTAACACCCTGCATCAGTCAGTGGAAGTTAGAGNTCAGTAACCACCATCACCATCGGCACCACCACACAGAACGCCAATCCACCCCCCAGCACGGCGAACATGCCCTGTGAATGGTGAACGTAAGAAAATAAATGGAAGCAATATAACATGGGAAGATACGTAAAAGAAGGGTAGATATTCTTGTTATCATTTACTGTATTAACAGGGATTTTTTCGTAGATAAGGGAAAAGTAGGCAGTGTTAAATCCCTTCAATAAAATGGCCACCTTCTTACTCAATTGTTGCCACTTTAAGACGATTGTTTATTGCGCAAGAGCCCCAAGTAGTAAGACTTAGTGATCGCTAAATCTGACCTCACCAATTCGAACTCTAAGCTGAGGTAAATCGTCTGTGATCTCAAGTATAATATTTCAGAGACTTCGGGATGAAGGAGATTAACCTTACTTTCTGCTAACTCGGTTTTAAATGTGGAAAGCCTACCCATAAATTTGCGATGCGAGGACGGTGGTGACGGTGATAGTCCTGGGCAGGATACTGCACATGGTGACGTTGGGTTGCGAGTATTTTAGCCATCTATCGTACAGGCCTGAGTGAACCAACGCCATGGCTCTAAGTGGAAAACAGAAGGGAAAACAGCGACCTTATGAAGTGGTAGGGATTAGCACAGAAACAAGTAATGGGTTCAGCCTTACAAAGGCATGTGATTTTTTTTTTCTAGTAACATGGATATGTTGAGAGAGAGAGAGAGAGAGAGAGAGAGAGAGAGAGAGACGGGAAGGATATGCACCTGGTACAGTAAAGTTTATCCCTGATTTATATACATATTCGTTACATCAGCCTGCGTATCGCAAGGGTGCTAAGTGAGATTCGTTTGTCTGTTGTTTTGTCTGTTTGTTAGCAAGATTTTATACAAACTAATTACCGAAAGTGACTGCCGTAGGATGAAGGAACCTAGTGATAGAAGGATGGCACTAAAATTGTCAATACAGTGCAGCACACTAATAAATACCCACAGTTTGTTTAACTCGAGTGAGGAGGCTGTTCTTCTGTGCTATGAAACCCCGGTAAGCGTTGGCGTAGAGAGTCTTGGAGATGTAGAAGTCACACTGGCCTAAACAGAGAAACGAGAGAAATATTCGTAAATACAAAGACGGTGCTTAAGCCGTAGTAAATGATGTACCAAATATCTTACCACAGCTACAGTAATTAATAAAGGAGATAAATTACTTTTTGAATGTTGCAGTGTTTCTATTTCATTTCTTGCTAAATACGAGTACTACTGCTACTACTACTACTACAACTACTACTAATACTACTACACTACTACCACAATTTCTATTACAACCTGTTTGGGAGAAGTCAACAGGCAGCATATTATTGAAGTTGATGTCGACGTCGAATATGACATGTGACCTATCCCTCACAATGGGTATGTGTTCCGTGGCCAAGAGGTTATCCAGTTCTCTTAGGGGACCAAACTTTACTGTCTGAAAAAGTGCGTGATTGTCTATATCATCATCAGAGTTATCATTATTATTATCATTATTGCCACTAGTACTGCGACCATCTACATCATCACTGCCACCATCAACATTATCATCATTACCATCACTGTCATCATCATCAGTATCATCATCTCTTCCACAGTTCTCCCAACTCATTTAACTGGAAAAGAGGATCGAGATGATGGTGATGATGATGATGATGATGATGTTTAAGGATCAACGGATAAAGTTACGCGAATGTAGTGAAAGATGGTGGTATTTTTACCATAACAATCTTTATGTGATCATCAAGGACGCCCTCAAGGCTCTGGTAGGATTGGTCGATGTGTCTGACTGCCAGGAGGACATGAGGTTGCCGACGTAGCTTTGTGTCAGCACCAATATCATCAGCACGTAGCTGGGAAGGCAGGAAGGCAGGAGCAGCATCACAGAGCACCACCAACAACTCCATCATCGCGCCCAACCATACCAGTGGTGACAGAGGCAGCAACAAGCCCCATGGGTCGACCACGGGTAGCAAGAATACTGAATCCACCAAAAAAAATGTATGAAGTGTAATCGACGGCTTGGTAGCGGGTGTACTTATAGAAGAAGGGGCCGGGTGTCATCTCAGCTTCCTGAAACATGTTTGAAATGATAACATTGCCGATTTGCTCTTGTTAGACGAAACTGGTCACTCTCACAATATGATTTCTATGTTGTGGTTGCATGAAATTCATTGAACCATAGTTACAAAGTAGAAATGAATCTCCCTGGTTACTAGTCAAATTACTCTTTCACTCTGACTACAACCTGCCACCAAGTGAACTCGTAGGGGTTAAGGATCTTTTTCTTACTAGAGTAAACTGGTAATAGTGTACTTGTATCATCTTAATATAAAAGTCTCGTGTCAGTGAAACTTGACTTTTGTTTCTAATAACCCAGAAGCAAAAAAAAAGAAGGATAAATGTAAGAATGACATCGAATAACATCAAGGTCAAATGGGGTCAGGGGCGATTTAGACACGAACAAAACCCTGAAGGACATTACAAGAAGTCAGAAAAGAATGGAAGATTAATGTAAAAAAATGGAATGCTTTCAACCCACCTCTCGTGCAATGACGCCAAACATGCCAGTCCAGGTTCCATCGCTGTCCAGAGATCCCCAGGCTCTGTCAGGTGCCAGTATGCAGGTGTACCTGGGACATAATACAGCTGTTGGATTTAATATGCTTGTCGTGGGAAAGTTGATCGACTTGTGTCTCTATCTCTCTGTCCGTCTGCCCCCCCCCCACAACACCACTCTTTCACTTTCTTACCGTACGATCCCCAGGATGAGGATGATTATCTAGACGTCAAAAGGGCTATACCAAAGTAATATGCACGAGAAAAGTACAAGTCTTACGAGAAAAGTACAAGACTTACTAGAAACGTACAAGGCTTACGAGAAAGGTACAAGACTTAAGTGAAATTCATACAGTGTGCCACTGCCTGCATGACATTTTCCACTGGGCCCGTAAAGATGAGGCTTTCCCCCCTGGTACTGAGGGGTCGTCCACCATGATTGCCTTCTGGATGGGAAATTCTTCAGCTATCACCCCCAGGCTAGGACGGTGAGGGAATCTTTAGATAAAATGTTTGTCTTACACATACACATCAATGTATTTCTATCTGTATTTCTATTTTCCTCTCTGTATAATGGTATGTTATGTTTCTGTCTTCCTGCCTGTCTCTGTGTATGGACCTATGTATGTATGTACTGTATGTGCACTATACAGGGAGTCCCAGAAGGAAAGGTCATAATTTTGTAGAATGATAGGTGGAAATTTTCCAAGACAAAAATATTCTCTGAACATAAAGATTGATTTGCAGCTGTCATCGGGTATCAGTATTTCAAAGCTTAGGGTAGCAGTGCTCAGCCCCTCCTCCCCTCACCTCCGCACCACTTACTCCTACTCCACCTCCTCCTCCTTCTCCTTCTCCTCCTCTTCCTTCTCCTCCTTCTTCTCTTCCTTCTCCTCCTCTTCCTGCTCCACTTGCACGATAACATGCTAGATGGAGTGAGGTGGGAAATAGAAAAAACATGAAGAGAAGCCATAAGAGGAGGTATCAAATCTCACTGCCAATGAAATAAGACATAAATCATTCAGGACCACGGAACCCTGGCTCCACATCCATCAAATACTGCTTGCTTAAAAAACCTGAGAGGGAAGAGATGAGGTGGTGATGTGAGAAACAGGCCTCGCTGTGGTGTCCAGTGGCGACCATCAGTGGAGCAGATGAGGGGGTTGTGTATGGCAGTACCGCGTATACGGTGATTCTGTATATAGGAGAGAGAGAGAGAGAGAGAGAGAGAGAGAGAGAGAGAGAGTCATCAACATCGTTACTGTCGTTTTTATCATCTTAGTCACTGTCCATATTAACATCATCGTTATCACAGTCTTTAACATCATCTTCATCAGTAGCTATTGCATAAGCATAATTCAGACCTATTATACTGTACTGTAGACACGACTTTGCAATTATCTTGCAAACAATGTAAGTAGCTACCTTACGTCTGGTGACTGGTCGTTGATGGCGGCGGTGAGAGAGTTCGTGCGTGACAGAGTCTTGTGAAAGTGGTGGAGGGTGTGGAGGCGATGCAGAGGAAGGCGAGTGAAAGCGAGCAGCCTCGTTGTGTGCACAGACAGGAGGTGGCTCTTGAAGGAGGACCAAGCGAAGGCGGAGAGGAAGGTTGGGTCCTCGCTCACCACCACCACCGTCACCCACCACGACACTTCTCGAAGCTTCGAGGATATTTTTCTTTAGTTCGCACTCAGTGAAAACGAAATTTTTATTTTTTGACCTGCGGCACCAATCCTGAATGAAACATCTCTAGTATTTATTTAGTGGACATTGAACCAGGAATTTCACATGGACATGTGTGTGAAACTTTAGACGATTGCTGTGCTTACAGGAATGTGCTGTTACTAAACCGTGCAACTCACATCGAAATGGCACCTTCACTAAGTGGATGGAGAGGTTTGTAAAAGCAGTCGTAAATAACATTCGGCTAGTAACGTGTGTATGATTAGAATGGCTGGGTACCTGGCGAACTGATGCCATAACTGATGAAAGTTGCCAGCGCGTTGTGTTTACATCCTGTCCATTAGTCAAAACAAACACCCTGAGTCCCCAGGGTGCCACGTAGTCACGCAGGTTCTGAAATTAGGTGTACTGTACCAGTGCATTCTCCAATGAATTACTGTTCCTTCTTTTCTCCCTCAGTATAAGCCAATTTGTTAAAGATGAAACTTTCTACCTGCACGAGTAGAGTTGACATTAGAACCAGTGATATCCAGTACAGTAACAATATTCGCTACGGCAATAATGTTGACATGGAGAATAGTCTTGAAAAACAGAAATGGGAGCTTTTGTTCAACCATGACATCTCCGTTTTATGAATATTGTTATAGGGTCAAAATCATGAGACTGAGAAGATCATCAGCAACCATCCTGATATCATATGACCAGAACTCAACCCTCCATTTTTTTTATTTTTTTTTTAGCCTGAAGGACCACGCAACAAGACTCATTAAAGGAATAAACTCATCCAGAGTAGGAAGTAATATGTGGTGGGTCGACCTACAACACTGCGATATAGTGGTATATTGTCCTACTGTATAAGCTGGATGACATAAGTGTGGAACGTAAGATGGTTCCAAGGCCTCTGGGAATGGACTTAAAAAAAAAAAAGTCTGACCACCAGAAATGAGGTCCAGGGGAAAGCGTCTGTCATCAGGAGAATGAAGGAGCGGGAACACTGCTCTTGGTCCAGCATGGAGGACACTGACTCACGGCTGACCATTGCATCTTGTGAGGTGACTGATTAAAAACTTATCATCATCACTGACTCGTGCTGCTATGGGTACATTTGGGAATACAATTCAATTGTGTCCATGACAAGAGAGAAATCCAAGAGGTCAAATGGCAAAGTAAAAAATACATAAACAAAAGAGTGAATATTTTTTCTTTTTTTTTCTGAAATAACAAAACAGAGGAAGGAAACAAATGAAATTTAAAAAAATACATACACCAGATTACTGGTGTCCTCCATTCATGAAATATCTGTAACAGTTAGACTTGAACAGATGTAGGTTGAAGTTTGGAGGGAAACAACTCTAAGGAAGCAAGTTCCAGAGAGATGCAGTTCGGGGAATAAAAGGATTCTGATAGGAGGAAGTTCTGCAGTATGGCTGTGTGACATTCCAGTCATGAGCGCTGCCAGATGCCCGTGTAGCACGAGGGAAGGCATGGAGAGGTGGCACAATGGACGCAACTTCGTCTTAGCATTTGCCACAAAAATAGCTGTAAAATAATGCAAGGGAGGCAACATTTCTTCTTATTCTTAGGGGAGGTAAATTATTTGTAATAGCAGGGTTATTAATAATTCCAACAGCTTTCTTCTGAATTTTGTCTAGTTGTTTTAATGCAACCTCTCCACATCCATTCCACAAGGGTGAGCAATATTCAAGCTGAGAGCGCACATGACTCTTGTAAATTATAGCTATCTGCTCGTCACTGAAGACGTTACGGACTCTGCATAATAATCCAACTTTCTTTGAGGCGGTTTGAGCAACTGATCTGATGTGAGAGGTCCAGCTGAGGGCACTGTTAAGTCAGACGCCGAGAATTTCAATACTTTTGGAGACGGGAATATTAGTAGCATTGAAGGTAACATGTGAATCAGGCAATACCTGTCGATTAGTAAATTGTATATATTTGGTTTTACTAGCATTAAATGAGACAAGGTTGTTTTGTCCCCATTCACTGATCATAAATAAGTCCTGATTTATGGAGATGGCTGTAGTGAGTTGAGAACTGGAGATATTAGACTTTGTAAATGGGTATCTGAGTGTGAATGAACTGTGAAGTGTTGAGTCATCTGCATATGAATGGATGAGATTGTGGGTGACAGATAAGAGATCATTAATATGAACCAGGAACAGGGTTGGTGCCAGAACTGATCCCTGTGGCACGCCGGCGTTAATTGAGTGGAAATTGAAATATACATCATCTACTTTCACTCTTATTTTTCTGTCGCTGAGATATGAGGCAAGCAGAGGAACAAAAGACGTTAGTCCATATCAAGGGAGCTTGGACAGCAAGGAACGATGCCATACTCTGTCGAAAGCCTTAGAAATATCAAGGGCTGCTGCGTGAGTTTCTCCATATAGGTCGATTGACTGATGGATGGCATGAGTCAGGAGATTGAGTATGTCAGTTGTGGATCTTTCGTGGCGAAAACCATATTGTTTATCTAATTAAGTTGTTGGATTTAAGGTGATTAACTATGTGCTTGTTGATTGAAATTTCGTATACTTCACCAAGAGAAGATGTGACAGCTATTGGTCTGTAATCAGAGGGGTCAGAGGAACCTCCTTTCTTTGGAATTGGGTGGATATTGGCTTCTTTCTATGAATTAGGGAACGAAGAAGTACGTATGCATAGTCTGAATAGTTTAGCAAGAACAGGTGCAAGTTCTGGGGAACACTTTTTCAAAACAATTGGAATTCGATCTGGGCCTGGAGCTTTGTTGGTAGGTAAATTTCTAGGATGGATTTTACGTATTTTGTCTGTATTTTAAGTGGAACAATTTCGGGAGAGTCAAGTTCCAATACTGGGACGTTCTGGCTGACTTCCTCTTGTTACGTGTGGCCGATATACATTGCTTATATTCATATAATACTCAGAACCTTTAATATTCATTAATTAGTACCATGCTTTGAGTTTTGTGAATAGTTTATAAATATAATATAGTAAGAAAGTCTGGCCCAGCTCTGTGTCGATGTTTCTAGAGGTGTTTCGAACCACAGTCTCGTATCTGCTTGTGGTTTCGACCGTTGTTTCAGTTCTGCCCTTTGTGCTTCTTTGAGTTTCGCTTCTTGCTTCTCTGAGTTGCCCTTCTTGCTTCCTTGAGTTTGCATGGGCCGGGCTGGGACTCTCGTGAGTGAGTTAGCGGCTTGAGTTGGACCTGTGTGTTGGATCGCTCTGTTGTGGGGACATTTTTGTAAACTGTAGTATATCTGCCATACTTGAGTTGGTGTTTACTAAGTGTCAGCACATGATATATTTATTGGGTTGCTCTTACTAATATTGTCATTATTTATAAGAGCTATTAACGTAGTCACTTCTATTGCTTTAGCTAATGTCATATGTTATATTAGTGTTAAGTCTCTTTATTTTTATGCCAGGTTCTCATTATTTTTATGCCAGGTCTTTATTGTAACCTCCAGAGGTTTTACAACCCAGGGGCTAGTTTGTATCCTGGTTTAATCTTTATTGATGTTTGGAACTTTAGGGTATATTTTTGGCAAGTCCTGGTTTGACAATCCTGTATGAACCTGTTTTGAGTTTATTCTTGGTTTATTCTTGTAGCTTTAAGTTAGTGTTAAGTAAATTAAGTATTTTTACTTGTTTGTTTCATTCCCTCTTTTTGTCATTAGCACATGATTTACACTTTATTATTTTCTCCCTTTTTAGCTTACGACTTGGTGAGGCCAGCAGCCATTTTGTATTCTAAATGTTTCCGTTGTGCAGTTGGATATTCCTTTAAACCCACCATGTCGTAACACTCTAAGGTAGAATTTCTGGCAAATGTAATGGCAAAGTTATTTGCTTTTCTATGTGGGCCATTTGTAATGTTGCCATATGAAGATTTTAGTTGGGGAATGGATGACTTGTTAAAGTTATTATTGAAAGAATTAAGAGTTGACCAGAATATTCTACTGCCATTAGGGTTGTTAAGTAGTTTTGATGCTTGATTATGAAGAAAGTTTGATTTAGCAAGATAATTTCTAAATCCATCCCAGTTTGCCCTATCAAAGTTCCATCGGGTCACCCAGACAGGTTCAGAATGGGGAGGTTTGGGGGGCTAACTTATGAGGATTTGATGAGATTGTGGTCAGAGGATTCAGGTGGTGCCAGTACCTCTATCCTGTATTGATCTGGATTATTTGTCAAAAATAGATCCAAAACATGGGCATTATGGTCGGGATTATCTGATATTCTGGTTGGTTGCTTTACCAGCTGCGTGAGATTAAACAATTCTGCAAACAGCTCGCACTCTAGACCAGCATCGTCAGTCCTGGCAGAATACAATAACCATTCAACATTATGTACGTTACAATCGCCCAAAATTGTAATTTCAGTATTAAGCGCAAGGCTGAGGTTACTCAGCTGCGTGGATATTGACTCGAATACACTGGGTTCTGAAGAGGCATTGGGGGAATGATAGACTACACAGATATATTTGGTAATATGTAGATAATTTAGTTTGTACAAAGAGTAATCAGAACTGGATGAGGCGAAGTTTAGGATAGTATCAACTGCATATTGAGATTTTATATAACAACGGTTGCCGCCCTTGTTACAGAAGTTTGTGAGAAGATGGTAACCGGAAAACAAAACGGGGATATTTCAGTAAAGGGTGAGATTTGTGGTTCTGTGAGGAATAGGGCCAGAGGGGATATGGACTGTAGGAAATAATGAACTGAATTTAGGTTGGTCCAAAGGCCACGGATATTGGTAAAGACTAAGGCTGCATCTTCACTTTTCCCCCGACGAGCAAGACAGGTAATGACAACAGTTGCTGCCGGCACAGTCGCTTGATGGCGACTGGGAGGACGCTTTGCTGCCAGCCTACCCTGCCGGTGGTGGCAATCCGAGGTACCACCTCGTTCGATAGTAGTATTGCAGCGGCCATTGCTAAAGAAAAGGTGTGATATCTTATGTGCATGTAGGTGCATTCTAGAAGTTCTGAGACTCTTTTGGGAGAGGCACTTCTAACTGTCCTAGATTATTGTCACTTTAATATATCATTACTATACATCTAATAAGCTACCATGCCATATTTTGTTCTTCCCGGTTGATGGAGACGGTTATTACAGCATTTTAAACACACCCTACTATACACCGCTTGTCACAGCTGACTAGTTCGCAGAATGCAGTCGGGACGTTAAGACAATTTGGAAGCTCACTACACAAAGTTTTGTGTTAAACTGGGCGAAAACGCTACAGAAACTTATGAAATGATCCAGACTGCTCATGGATTAACTTGTATGAGCAGAGCATCCATTTTTCGCTGGCACAAGAGGTTCCAGGACGGCAGAGAGGAGGCGAGAGACGATGAGAGGTGTGGGAGGGAGAAGGACGTCAGAACTCCAGAGTTGGTTGAGAAAATTCGCAATTTTCTGGACGAAGACCGTCGTGTATCTATTCAGACGATAAGGACACAGTTTGGAGTCGGTGTGGCAACTGTACACAGAATTCTTCAGGTAGAGATTTCGTCGCAACAGGCCAGAGCTCTTCAAATCGGGTCGTTGGCACCTGCACGAGGACAATGCACCAGTCCACACTTCCATCCTGGTGACCAACTACTTGACAGAGATGGGCGTCAAGACTGTCCCTCACCCTCCCTACAGTCCAGACCTTGCCCCCCCTGCGACTTCTGATAATAATAATAGTACAGGTTACCATGCAAGATCTCTCATGTATGCAGCTCAGTGTCTCTATGTTACAGCATTATCTTACAGGAGCGTTGTCGACTCACAAAATTTTCCGTATGAACTTCTGGGGGAAAAGATCTGGTGGATGGGTGAAAGTTAGACGTTGATGGATAGTCCATGATGCCACTTGTAATGGTAGGGATTCTGGGTCGGTGAACGGCAGCCATGAGAACACTTTGGTTCTGTTGATGAAAAAGCAATCCGTCCATTAATTAAAATTTAGAATTATCGACTATTTACGTTGTGCTCCTGTGCGGTTACAACCAATAAGATGAGAAGGTCAGTTATTCATGAAGATGTTAAATAATACTGTGAAAAGCTTGAAAGACTCCAACCATTTCACTGGGTTTCAAAATTCATTGCTTATAGCCTCGATACTTACAATGGATCAGTATTTATGTTGGCAACTGTATACGGATAATATTCGTTACCTGAAGACTGGCAACGTATCGTCCACAACAGCAAGGAGGGAAGTGGTTCGTGAGAGAGTCCTGTGAAGGTGGGGAAGGGTCTGGAGTTGGAGGAGAGGGATGCGGGTGAATACGAGCAGCTTTGTTTTCTGGACCAGCAGGAGGTGGCTTTTGAAGGGGGACTCAGCGAAGGCGGTGAGGAAGGCTGGGTGATCACTCACCACCACCATCGTCACGTACCACAACGCATTACCAAGCAAATAAAGCCAACATGAATAATATTACGAAACTAGTAATGCCGACATAAATTATATCACAAAGCTAATGGTGATGACATAAAAAATATGACGAACCTAACTGTACCAACACGAATTCTATCACAGAACTACTCGTGCCAACATAAATATGAGGAACCTAATGCCAACAAGAATATTATAACGAAAGGTGCCAACATGAATAATCGCCACACTTGCAGCCCATCTCTCGCCGAGATAACATCTCCACCCCTGTACCCGGCGGGACCAACTCTCCACCGTCAGCAGCCGAGGGGGGAATACTGTCCCTCCCATCGATCTGGTGGGCGAGGGCCCTCCATTCCTCACGCATATCTGGACGTTGAGGGCCCTCCCTCCTCTGCCCACCGAGATCAGGACTCTCTCTTCTCTGTTCCTCCATCTACTGCGGAGAGTTGGGCGAGCATCTCTCCATCCACCGCGTCTTCCTCCCCACCTCCACCACGGGCGAGAGAGATGCAAGGGGCAGTGTTGGGGTCAGGCCTTCAACCTTTGTTCGGCATGTTGCCGGCGTCCTTCTGTCCATCGACGCCGCGACTTCTGCCCATCCTGCTGGACCCACCTCGTGCTGCCCTCCTCTATCAGCAGCTCTCTTAGAGCCCCTTTAACATCAAGATTTACTCTGGCGGGCCCTATTTGGCCCGGTCCTCCCGAGTGAGGTAAATCTACAACTAATAATCATCTGACAACGAATGGACCCTAGTACACCCCCTGACCACGATTTACACCCATCAGATGTTCTTTACAATCCTGGCTTTTACTTAAGTCACTGGTGTGTCCTGCCCTAAGTTCTCGTCTGTAGTCCAGAAACTGAAACAGGGCTATCTCGGTTATAGGCCAAGAATGCTTCCGATTACACAGTGCTAACTCATAGGAATACTTAATGAACTAAACTGTTGTCTGTCTGGTTCCTTCAGCCTGATGACGTCTTTCTGTCTTTCGTGCCGGCTACAGCAGGCAGAAGGGAACAAAAAGACGTCTACGGAAATATTAATTAGTCGTGTGTCTTTATGCGTGAATATTTTCAAAGAACTCTGAATTATTGTCTCCAGAGACTCACCCTAATCCATTTACATGCCGTGGCCACATACCTGTCGAGCTGTGGCTATACTCTGTGAGAGCTGTTCGTATGTCATGCTGGTGTTTTGCTCACTAGTCTTCACCTCTAGCACTTTGACTCCCCAAGGAGCATGTAAGTGTGCTAGGTTCTGAAAGAGAACACATGTTAAATCATTCCTATTCTTCACAATTGAAGCAACAATAAGGATAACTAGAACAATAAATTAAAAATATTAGCTGCAAATATTAAAATCTGATTAACTTTGGGCAGACTTTGGCCTATCTAGTTCATCCAGCAGCACAAAGGATTAAAGCCGAAAGTGTGAATTACGTGTATCGTACAGTAAAGTAAGAACTGACCTAATGTTTAGCTTTTGACCTTATCAGCTTCTTCTGTTGAAGCTCCAAGCGGTTTTTACATTATTGTTGTATATACTTACCTGAGTCATTGAGATCGTCCATGGGCAGCTATCTGTCAGCAGTAGGACAGAAAAGTGAGAACACCGCTCTATGGCCAACATGTCATCCAGTTGTAGGCGGCTGTCCATTGATGCTTTGGTCGTGTCTGACAAATACAAGGGTGGATAAAACCACACGTGTACGGCACTGTTTTTAGTACAAGAGATAGAGTATTTGTCTGGCAGTAGGGACCAAAATCACCCCTTCACCTACCAGTGTCTTCTCTCTGCAACTTAAAACTGCAGCGAAAATATTTCATTAAAAGTAACACAGTGAAAAGCACGAAGAGAATCATGTTCAGTCAATCAGTGATTGCTAATTGTTGAGGTTAGGTTGCACAGTTAATGTTCGTTTTATATTAGAGCTCAGTTATATTAAAAATTCTAACTACGAGTAGTTATGTAGTTATGGATAAGCAAACCTTCAAAAGACCATAGCTCCCTGGAGTTGCAGTGGCTTGAAACATCCGATAACCCATCATTAAACGGAATTTTGTGTACCTCTTTTTTGTTACCGTAAAAAGCAAGCAAATGAAATAAATAAATGCGACAAAAAAACTTGGTGATATTTGGTGATGCATTTTTTTACGCTTTCCCTCTACTACAGCCTACGTGCCTGTGGTGTTATGTAGGCGGGCATGGACCAGGAAGCGGTGACCCTCAGGTCAGGCCAAAGTATCCCCGCAGTAGCCGACATCATGTCACCACCAACACCACCACCACCACCACCACCACCACCGAAACACATCACGACCACCACCCACATCACGACCACCACCCACATCACGACCACCACCGCACACCTCCGCCAGCACAGCACGTCACGGTCACCACAGCACACCTCCGCCACCATCACACTTCACGACCACAACGCAATGCCTCCACCACTGTCGACATATGTTACAACCACTGTGGCACGCCTCCACCACCACCACATCTATTTGTTAAACAAACCTCCACCATAACATTCCTTGGGTCAGTTTCATTATGAAACTGTAAATCTGCTCCTCCTCGTAACTCAAGGTATACAGTATATTATGCATTAGAGTCAAGGTCAAGCAAACGTGATTTCCAAGCTTCCTTTATTCTGTGGATACAGGCAGGTGTGCTCTCTAGGACGGACTGGTTACAACTGACTGAACCGTCTTTGGTACATTCCCACAATAATCAGGTCCACTGCTTCACGAGGAGTTCGAACCATAACTATAATATACCATCACATACCACACCTCAATCCCCACCAGAAACTAAAGTGCAAACAAGAAAACAGATTAACATACACAATACTTGGAACAAAGGTACAAATATAAAATAATAATAAAATATGACATTACATAAAATACAAATTATTACAATATATGCATATATACATGTTCAGTCTCCTTCATTATCTTCAGTCTCTATACTATGCTCATCATCAGTCATATATACATGTTCAGTCTCCTTCATTATCTTCAGTCTCTATACTATGCTCATCATCAGTCAAGTCATCCCAATACTCTTCCTGATCAGACTCATACTGTCCCTTTAGATCTACCTGAAGCCGTCTTGGGGGGTGACGAGTACGACCTGAACGTCGCAAAGCGACCGGGGTCTCGGACCCTTCCTGAGCTACTCGTGACTCGACGGGGATATCCCAAGAATAGGCTTTCTCTATTACCCTCTCCAATTCGTCAAAATGTCGTACCTTAACCTTTCCTAATGGTTCATTCTCGGGTACCAGCTGATAAGTCCACCCCCCTCTTAACACTTTGACTACTCTAAATGGTATATTATAGTCATGGTTCGAACTCCTCGTGAAGCAGTGGACCTGATTATTGTGGGAATGTACCAAAGACGGTTCAGTCAGTTGTAACCAGTCCGTCCTAGAGAGCACACCTGCCTGTATCCACAGAATAAAAAAAGCTTGAAAATCACGTTTGCTTGACCTTCACTTTAGGAATAACAGACATAAGTCGGCACTCTCCTTTCTTTATCAGTTCATTGAAAAAAAAAAAACAACTCTTACGACTTAAAGATTTGTTTTTCAAACAGTAAGGTGATAGGAGAAAATTCTTAAAATATACTGCAAAAGCACATCCCAGTTAGGAGAGGGAGTTGATCATAAGTTTGTGGAGTCAAAGCCTGACCAACAACCAGAAAGCAAAAATCAATCTGTGGTTTATGTAAGTTCATCCTTATATTTTCCGTGTTGACGTTTTTTTTTTTTTCATATTAAAAGTCCATTAATTCGAATGGCAGTGGACTGAGAATCATTTGGATAATCATTTTTTTCGGATTTTTGGTGGGACCTCTAAGCCAATTTCCTGATTAAATTGAAATTTTACCGAATGGATCACTTTTCATTCATTCATAATACAGTATGGCGCATTGTCACGGGTGAGTTAGAATATCGAGTAATGGCAAATCCAAATAATTGCCTAGTAGACTAACACAAAAGAATCGACTCGTGAAATCAAGTAGCGATTTCACTTTTATGCTGGCTAACTTCGCCAATTCTCTAAAGACGAGAATTTTATAAACTTTCTCAACAGTACACAGCAGGGACTAATCACTCAAGAATGCTGTATTGTTTGTACTGTTGGCCTCGAGAAAGTTAGCTCACCCCTTGTAATCAGTAACCAGTAATAATGATAATAAACAGGATCTTGCTTACGCCAAACTCCCAGC
>JAGKTI010013377.1:0-23131 GCA_018397915.1 Birgus latro
AGAAACACTCTCTCATTCCTTTCAAACTTTTCCAAGCAGGCTTCCACATTTGTCCAAAACTCTTCTCTCACTCTACTTACACGATCTTGCGTTGGTGCATACACACACACAATTGCCCACATTTGTAGTCCAACTTTCACTTTTACCCACACAATCCTTGACCCAACTGATCCATAATCTCTTACATTCTCCTTCCACCTGTTGCTCACAACAATACACACTCCCTCTTTTGCACTCTCATTCTCACCCACTCCCGGGCATATACCCCATCCATATTCCCATTCTCTCACACTCTCACCTAGCCATTTAGTTTCAGTTATTCCACATATATCCACTTTCGCACTCTCAAGCACCTGTACAATCTCTCTCTCTTTCACCTCATCACTCATACCCCTCACATTCCAGGTCGCAATCTTTATCTCGTCCTTTGTCCGTTCAGTTATCGTCAACTTTTGGTCAGTTCTGGTCCGAGGCTTCCTGTTCGTATTATTAGTTAGTTGTTTTTACGAGGTGGGGCACTAGCCCACCACCAACCCTTTTAGTCGCCTCCTACGACAAGTAGGGATACCGGGGGAGAATTCTTGAAAAAGCCCCTACCCCCAGGGGGGAAAAAAACAACTTTGGCGGGAGACGAACCCGCGCCTACCAGCGTGCGAGATGCACATTCTGCCACTGTACCACAGAGAATGAAAGTAATGCAAGTGTAAGTGGCTGGGGAATGGCAGGGAGAAGGAGGGTTGTGAGAAGAGAGGAAGAAATCACCAGGATGAAAGTGGTGGAAGCAATGAAGAAAGTTAAAATGGGGAAATCACCAGGAATTGATGGAATGTGTGGTGAAATGCTGAAGCATGGGGGAGAGATAGTAATAGAATGGATGTGGAAGGCGTGCAGATTGGCTTGGGAGGAGGGTAGAGTCCCAGAGGATTGTAAGTCAGGTATAATTATTCCTCTGTACAAAGGAAAAGGGGAAAAAGCAGTGTGTGGTAATCATAGGGGCATTTCCCTTCTCAGTGTAATAGGAAAAGTATATGGTAGGATACTTATTGACAGAGTTAGGGAAATTACTGGGGAATTAGTTGGAGAAGAACAAGGAGGTTTTAGGAAGGGAAGAGGTTGTGTAGACCAGATATTCATTCTTAGATCCTTAGTGGAAAAGTTTCTAGAGAAGGGCAAGAAGTTGTATGCAGCCTTCATGGATCTGGAGAAAGCATATGATAGGGTGGGTAGACAAGGTTTGTGGAAGGTATTAAGAATATATGGAGTGGATGGGAAGTTGTTGAAGGCAGTGAAGAGTATGTATGAGGGTGCTAAGGCTGCAGTGCGTGTGGATGGCAAACTGAGTGAATCTTTCCATTTGAAGGTTGGATTGAAACAAGGATGTGGCATGTCTCCATGGTTGTTCAATCTGTATATGAATGGGGTTATAAAAGAGATACAAGGTCGGGTAGTGGATGTTGGAGCGGCCCTAGTCAGAGAGGGCAGTGTGTGGAAACTCCCTGTACTGTTGTTTGCAGATGATACTACGTTGTTGAGCGAAGACGAAGGGGAGCTGCAAGGCTTGGTAGATGAGTTTGGGAGGGTGTGTAAGAATGGAATCTAAAGGTGAATGTAGGGAAGAGTAAAGTGATGGTCTTCGAGAGAAGTGAAGCTAGTGAATGTACAGTGAGACTGGATGGGAAGGATATGGAGAATGTGAGTGAATTTAAGTACTTGGGCAGTGTGATGAGTAAGGATGGAAGTCTGGAGGGTGAAGTGCTCGAAAGGGTGCAGCAGGGAAGGAAGGTTGCTGGTTCGTTGAAAGCAGTGATAAGAAACAGGGAGGTAAGCATGGAAGTGAAAAAGTTGTTACATGACAGTATTGTGATACCAACTCTGACATATGGAAGTGAAGCTTGGACCCTGTTGGAAGGACAGAAGTCAAGAGAGAGAGCAGTGGAAATGAGTTATTTGAGAGGAGCATGTGGAGTCACATGGAGAGATAGACCAACAAATAAGGAAGTGAAGGAGCGTTGTGGTGTGGTTGAGGACGTGATGGGAAGCGTTAGGAGAAACACGTTAAGGTGGTTTGGGCATGTGGAGAGGATGGAGAGTGAAAGACTGACGAGAAGAGTGTATGTGAGTGAGGTGGAGGGGACGAGAGGGAGGGGGAGGCCGAGGATGAGATGGAGGGATGGAGTGGAGAGGTATATGAGAGAGGGGGGTGTGAGTTGGGAGCGTGGTAGTGAAATGGCAGGAGACAACGTGATATGGAGGTGAATTGTTTGTGGCCACCCATGCGGGATTAAGGCGTCTGGCAAAAGATAGATAGATAGACAGTCTCCAACTTCCTCTTTCTTAAATATTAACCCATCGACATTACTGTCCATGATACTCAGATTTACTGCACTGTTTTTATCTTTACTCGTTCTTCTCTTTTTTGTATTCCTATCCTTCCCCTTTGTTTCCCTCACTTCTAATTCCTCACATACCACTTCCTTACTTTCGTATCCTTCACTTTCCAAAAAAAAGTTTTACGTTCTTCCTCCGTCCTCCGGTCATTTTTTTCCTTGACTTGTTCCTTCAAAGATTTTAAAACTTCTCTTTCTTCTTCTTTCAATTCTTTCTTTACTATAATATTTTCCATTCCTGCCTCTTTACTTAATTTCCAGGTCACTTTAAGTATATCCTTTGCTACATTTTCCGATGACAGCTTAACTCTAATTGGTCTTACTTCCCCTTTCTTATATGGCCCTATCCTCCTTACTTCCTCAATTTCTTTTTCCCACTTGTTTCCTTCGGAATCGACCTTCCCCAATAGTTTTCTTACTTGATTTATGTCTCTCTCGAGTCTCACAGACCTAATCTTTTCTTCCTCTTCCCTATTTCCAAACATTATCACACATCTGTTCCTTTCTACAGTTTCTCTCACCATTTTCTCTTTTTTCTTCAATATTTTCACTATATTTTCTTCCATTTTTTTCTTGTTCATTTCCCTTTCTTCCTGAATGATTTCCCTTAAGCTGACCATTTCTTTCTGTTCTTCTTCCACATGTGCCCACTTTGCCTTTTGCTCTTCTAACACACTACTCTCCTTCTCCATTTTGTTACTATTCTCTTCTAATTTTCTCCTTAATTCAATGTTTTCTCATTTCAGATTCTCAATCTTCTGGTTCGCCGTCTCATTGGCCTGTATCAAACTCTGTATAGTATTCTTGGTATCTTCAGGCATGTTTCTTGATACTAGATCCTCCACTTTCTTTTCTAATTCACTAATTCTCATAATTAATGTTCTGACTAAATCCATAAGATTTATTTCATTATCAAATCCTGAAAATCCCGGTCCCTCAATGTTTACATCGTCGGCCATGTTTGAGGTTGGTTACAGTACTAAAACAGCTGTTACCAAAGATTCCTATAACATTCATGTATACTCACTAACATTATCTCTTTACATTTTTGGTAGTCTATATTAAATAACAATATTATAAACAATACTGAAGGAGACAGGACAAACATAATTCCTGAAAACTACTTAAGGTTTTGAAGTGTTCGTTGAGAGGTGGTGTTGAAACACGTCCGACTGCTCTGCCCGCCTGCCTGTGTGTGGAGTGACGCGTATGGATTGAGTGAGAAATGATGAAGTGCGAAGGAGAACTGGAATTATTCGAGAGATGGCTGATCGAGTTCAGTAGAGGGTGCTGTGATGGTTTGGGCATATGGAGAGAATGGATAATGAGCGATTGGTGAAAAATATAACTAGATCTGATGTGAGAGGTGTAAGGCTGAGAGGAAGACCATGAGTGGAATGGATGGCAATGTGAAGAGAGCGTTGGATGTGAGAGGGTTGTCTGTTGAGCAAGGAAGAGTGGCTGTGCGTGACAGAAATGAATGGAGAGAAATTGTGAATGAATAAATGATGACGCAGCCCTGAGGGGATATTCTCCCACATTTTGTCCGATCAGCTCATCAGGTCACGTGCGGGTAAGGGGATGGGTCCATTATGATGCGGCAGGGGTAAACCAGCTTTGCTGTCGGGCCCTGCTGCGGATGTTACTGATTACACTGTGTAGTCTGACCCTCGTGCGGTGTTGTGCGGTGAGGATCTGTCCCTTCTCCCCTTTGGGACAAAGATGCAAATGAATGTGTTTGAGTGGATGAGTAAATTGGAGCTGTGTTGACCTGTCTCGGCTACCTCCCTTTTCTTGGGGGAAGCAGCCTAGGTATATAGAAAGACCAGAAAGAGAAGGAAAAATTCAAGTTGGAGAGTTCTGAGCATTTAGTACGAATGATATTATTTGTAGCAGGAATGAAGAACAGACTTGGCATGATTCCGGACAGAAACATAAAAGAGATGAAATTCAGGAGTGGGTTGACTCCAGTACCTTTTGCAGGCCTTATCCTTGTCGTGGACAGAATTAGAACAAGTGTGAAAAAATCAAGTTTTTTCTTGCATTAGTCAAAGGATATGAGAAAGAAATGTATGCTTCCATGCCTGAGAGAATAATTTGTGTAATGCACAAGGCACAATCAGATGGCTCCTGGCCATGGAAGCAATAATCATTCCAGGGAAAATAAAAGAATTACTGCCTGAGGCCCTCCCACTCAGCAGCTCCAAAATGCCATAACCGAAGCTTGTTGGGAGGGTCTACAGGCCTTACTGGAGCAACTGGACAGGTTAAGATGATACGGCTGTGATCGGAGGAGCCCAAAAGAAGAAGAAAGATTAACAGTGGATGCAGAAGGATTAGTTGTATGGAAGACGTTAATTATGTTGGGACTCACTCTAAGGCAGTAACTGATGTGGGTAGGGTGCTGTACAAGCTGCTCTAGGTCATAAAGGACAGGAAAGATGTAGGCTTTTCACTAGGTGGAGCAGTGCAAGGAGAGGAGAGCCAAAGGTGGTGGTGAACATTGAAATCTCTTAGAATGGAGATTTCAGACAAAGGAGAAATGGACAGAATATGTCCCATCTTAGAAGTAAAATAGTCGAAGAATTTTTCATAGTCAGTAGAATTAAGGGATAAGTAAACAGCACAAATATATTTAGTTTGAGAATGACAGGAAAGCCGATGCCAGAGAGTAGAGAATTCAAAAGATTCAAGTTCAGGAACAAGAGAGCAAGATATGTTGGGTACATAAACACAACAGCCACCTTTGGCTTTGAAATGAGTATAGAAAAAGTAGGAGGATAGAGAAGGGTTTACTATCAGTTGCCTCAGACAGATGAGTCTCAGTTAGGAAGAGAAGGTGAGGTTTAGAGGAGGAGAGGTGGTGTTCAACAGAGAGAAAGTTTGAGGAAAGGCCACAAATGTTGCAGTAAAGAAGAAAAAATGAATCAGACAGCAGTTCCAGGCATCTCACTGGGTCATCAACCAGGAAAGAGGCAGATGGTGGGGGCATTAATCATATTTACATCTCATTTAATTATCTCCAATAAAGTTAAACAATTTTAGATAATAAAATGTAGTTCTAGTTCATTGAACATTTACATTTTATTTATTTATTTATTTACTGTTTTTAGACTTTCTCAACTGAATGAGAAACAGAATATCTTTATTTAACAAAAGAGATTCTATTAGGTATGAATTCATATCCTTCCTTCAGTGAACTAAAATAAAAATTGATCTTAGCAACTGCATAGGAGTGAGAGATTGACTATGACAATGTATGAGTGAGGTGTTCATGACGAGGAATGGTAGGCTAGAATGAGATGAGAGATAAAAGTGAGAGAGTTTGTAAAAGGATGGTGATGGCATATCACTGGAAAAGAAGTCATTATTAAGTAGGGAAAGAAGTGCCTACAGGCCCTTTTGTGAAGCCATCCCTCACAGGATGTGGTATCAAGCAACAAACTTGTACAAGTTATGGTTTTCATACTGGGTCCTGTGAATCACTGCCACATAAAGTGTCCTCTGTATTGAGGATATGGAAGTGGCCACCCGAATGCTACTGCATATAAGACATCCCTCTCCAGCAACAGATACCATGTTTACAATTAGGACCTAGTATGAGTATTTGGGTATATTAAATCTGTTTGCAGATTCACTGAAAGCAGTGGTAAGGAGTAGAGAAATAAGCATGGAAGTAAAAACGCCACTGCATGACATATGAAAGTGAAGCTTGGGCTGTGTTGCAAAGTCACACTTCAAGAGGGAAAGGAATGACTTATCTAAAAGGACCATATGGAGTGACATGCAGAGACAGACACAAATGAGGATGTAATGGAGCACTGAGGTGTTGATGTAGATATGCTGGAAAGCATTAGAAGTGCCTTGAGATAGTTCAGCCATATGGAAAGAATGGAGAATAAGAGCTTGACACACGAACTAGAAAAATGTACTGTATGTGAGTGACGTGGAGTAGGGGAAGGAAAAGGGATGAGATGGCAACCTGATGATGGGAAACAGGGTGACATGGAAGTACAGTAATTCAACTGTGACCAATCATTTCAGGATGAAGGCACCAGGCTATAGATAGACTGATAAACAGAATAATCATAGCATTATGAAACAAGACACGTAATTTTTGTCAGATATGCATTCCCTGTGGAATTTTTTTCATTTTTGTTTTTGAGTGCTCCAGCATACTTGCATACGTCGGCTGTGGTCACTTAATGGCTGCTTTCCATACTGCTCGATCTCTGGCAGCATCTCACTTAATGACCTCATCCCAGGTATTTTTTTATCTATCTCTCATTACCCCACCCTCGGCATTAACACTTCTCACTTTCTGCACCCAATGACCATCCCCCATCCTCTTCACATGCCCAGACCATCTCAATCTACCTCTCCTCATCACAATACCAATACACTCCAGTCCCATCCTACCTCTCAACTCTTCCATCATAAACCTAGCCCCCCCAGGTCTTGCACTCATGGATACACTACACATCCACCTAATCACGGTCATTTCTGTACATCTGAGCCCGAGAATATCCTCTTCCTTTACTGCCCAGGTCTCACTACCATACAGCACTGCACTCCTAACACATGTCGCATACAAAGATCCCTTAGCACGGAGGGAGAGCCCTCTCAATGTCAGGAGAGGCAACAGCTCCCTGAACTTCTTCCAACCACTTCTCACTCTAGCCACAGAGCTAGCTCCTGCCCCACCTCCAGCATATAACGTCTCCCAAATAACAAAACTCTTCCACACAATCAAGGGACTCACCGTCAAGATCAATATTTTCATGCATGGCAATCTCCACATGTTCTCCCCAACACACTGTACACATGAAATCAGCATTATCTCAGTCTACCCCTAATACCACTACATCTCTTATGCACCCACTTATCACAAACACTGCACAAGATGGAACTACAGTGGGATCACACTGTGTGCGAGTGGATGGGCAGTCCACGACCTCGCGCACAGTAATTTCGAGTATTGTGAATACATGACCTTATGGGAAAAATAACATATGGGCCAGACCCCCTCTATCTATCTATCTATTGCCAGACGCCATAATCCCGTAAGAGGTGGCCATTTGACTTTGAGTTATTTGTTTTACAGGGAGGCACACTAACCCTCCACCAACCCACTTGCTGACACGTTGGGAGCACGTATGGTTTGGTTATATGGTTACCACCCAGTGTCGTAAATGGTTTCTTGGTTTACAGGAAACCATTTGGCTTGTCACTCAATGTAAAGCCACCTGTAAAGGAAAGAAAAGCAATAAGAAATGACAGGAAAGATGGGAGAAGTAGGAAGAGAGGAAGGCAGGCACAGAAAAAGAATGATAAAGGCTAAGGAAGAAGTAGGCAGCACTACATCAAGTGAGCGGATGATAGTCGCCACCACCTACCACTACGGACCCCCTCAAACCTTGATATTTTTTAACCTTAGAGATATAATAATGGGAAAATGTTTAAGACATATACTACAGATACAGATAAAATAACAAAAATATGGTGAGTCACCTTAAAATAGGCCCGACTGATTTAAACATCGGGGGTTCCGAGGCACGGCAACACACTTAGAGTGCCCATGCTGTACCACCCTTTGCACCTCGCGTGTTTAACAGTTGTCAGTGTTGTATTATTCCAGGCTTTGACGAAGAAATTTACTGCCTGTCGAATGTTATTTCTTCCAGAATGCAGCAACAGTCATTATGGTGGGGGTGGCAGGTATGCCAGGTGAAGCAGATGAGTCAGGTGGGGCTGTGGAGGTGGAAGGGGAGGAGGCTGGTGAATCAGGTGGGACAGTGGAGGTGGAGGGGACAGTGGCAGGCAAGTCAGGGAAGGTGGTGAGGGGAGGATCCTCCATCTCCTCCTCCCTACTGCTCACATTTTCGGCAATTTCCTTCATCTCTTCTTGTTTGTCTGTTTCATTACTCATCTTCTTATGGACATATTTGAAGTATAACAAAATGGCATTTGTGATATAACCGTTACTCAAGTGAATGAAAATGTTATTATAGAAACTGGCATCTATTCTAACTTACTATTATTACCGAAAACATTACTGTTGAAGTTATTATTGGCGAGATCTTACTGTAGACTCCTCTTGAGCACTTCCCCCATGAGCCTCTAAGGCACAATGGGTGCGTCGTGTGGGGAGGGGGGTCGCATAGTCTGGGAAAATATCAGTTTTGGGCCACTCCCTGCCTCTGCCTCGCAAATTCAAAGTTTTATGGTTATGATTTTTGATGACTCATGTACTATGCGATTCACGCACTGTGATCACACGTACTGTGCGAACCCGATGTACTTCCCACGCCCTGTGACAAATCCCCATGGCCACTCTTCCTCTTGTATGACAGTACTGCCAACAGCCCTAGATACCATAATTTTTGTTTTATCTCTATTCTTCAGTCCTCATGCCCCATACCATCTCTCCACTTCCTAAATCTCTCCTCCTCCTCCCTTTCATTCTCTGCAGCCAACACCAAATCACCAGCATACAACATCTCCCAAAGGAGTCCATTTCTGAAGTCACATGAAAGGGCTTCAAGTACCATAATAAACAACAAGAGGCTCAAGACTGACCCCTGATGCACACCAACATTCACAGAAACCTTATCATTCAAATCTCCATTCACCCTTACCAGGGTGGGAGCACCCACTTACACTGCCATAACGATGCTTACCAGCCACTCCTCGATCCCAAGCTTTCTCTGCCCATCTCACCACCTCCCTAGGGACTCTGTTAAAGGACTTCTCCAAATCAACAAAAAACAAAGTACAGTTCCCTCTTCATTACTAAGTATTTTTCTTGAAGCTGTCGGACAATGAATATGGCATCAGCGGTCCCCCTGCCTGGCATAAACCCAAACTGCATCTCATCAATATTAACTCTTTCTCTAATCATACTTTCTAGAAATTTCTCCATGACCTTCATTATCTGGCCTAAAAGCTTTATGCCTCTACAATTTCCTCTATCCAGGCATCACCCTTCCCCTTGTACACATTTACAATTACACTCTTCAGCCAATCATCAGGGACAACACACTCATATATGATCATATTTATCAAGTCAGTGACTAACATCACTCCTATACCTCCTGAGGCTTTCAACATTTCATCAGTCAAGCCAGACACACCTGCTGCCTTCCCCAACTGCATCCCGCCTATTGCCCAGTATCAATCAAAGGCCAAAGGCCAAACACTGGACCTGTGGGCTCCAAACCATCCCTGTTCCAGTCAAACTCCTCATTCAACAACCAGCTGTAATGCTCTCTCCATGCGTCTTTAATATCCCCACTGTTCACCACAACCCTACCTTCATCTTTCTTCACACACTGCTCACCTATGATATGTTAAAATCATACTGCACTGATAGTGGAACCAATGGAACAACATAATTCAAAGGCCTGAATGATTCAAAGACCTAAATGATGAGTGAATGAGTGTATGGCCCAGAACATTAGACAAACTGAAATTACTCATTTCATCATCATCATCAACCTAACCCTTATTCCTACCTACAATATGAGGTGAGGTAAGATCCTGAGATAAAGAAATGTAAGAAGAACTACCAACACCTGCAATGTGTAATGGGCCACACAATTATTCATAATTCAACCCTTCAGAACCACAGCTTCATCTTAAAAGTATAACCATCTACACGTATATACTGTACATATTTTTTTACGTGCTCCAGATAAGCTATGGCTGGATAGTTACCATGCTATAGTGCATCATTATCAACACCATGGACACACCAACCTACCAGGAAAACAAAGGCCTGTTTGTCTGCCACAGGACTGGAGGCTTCACTAGAGAAGAGTGCACTAAACCAGTGGCCATACGAAGGGAAGACGTGTGGACCCTCCTGGCTGGCATGGCGGGCAAACAGCAGACCTACTACAAGTGCCTCCACCTCCTGCTCCTCACACCCTTGGCGGATGTTCCGCTCTATCAGCCCTGTCAGAAAGGTCAGATAAATTGATACAATGAAAGAAAATAGCTCAAGAAATGTGCAACAATTTTAACAGAGTTCTTTCAAACTCTTTTGAACTTTATAAAATCCAGCCAAGATAATATTGTTCATCAGCAAAGTTGAACCACTGAAGTCCTAATTATGTTACAAAATTACTGATCTAATCAGTGTATATAAAGCAGAGCTGGGCACCGCACATCTACAAACTCAAACCATTACCATCCGCAGCCACAAATCCACAAACTTCTTGAAATATGCAGTTCTGCAAATGAAAACGCAAACACAAACTATCTGTATCCCTTTCAGTACCACAGCATCAGTTTCATTACCTCTGCCAAAGGGGTTATGTTTTACGCCGTGTTGGTTTGTTTGTCGGTCTGTCTGTCCCTTGGCAGGATTACTCAAAAAGTTATGAATGGATTTTGATTAAATTTAATGGAAGAGTGGGCCATGAGCCTTGGAAGAAACAATTAAATTGTACGCTGGATCTGGATCCTGAGTATCCCGCACAATATCACCAAAAGTTCTCAATCGATTTCAATTAAATTTTGTGGAAAGGTGGGCCATCGACCAAAAAAGAATTGATTAAATTTGGGGGCCGATCTGAATCCGGATGATCTATCTATCTATCTATTGCCAGACGCCTTAATCCCGCGCGGGGTGGCCACAAACAAATCGCCTCCATGTCACTCTGTCCCCTGCCATTTCACTACCACGCTCCCAACTCACACCCCCCTCTCTCATATACCTCTCCACTCCATCCTTCCATCTCATCCTCAGCCTCCCCCTCTCTCTCGCTCCCTCCACCTCACTCACATACACTCTCCTCGTCAGTCTTTCACTCTCCATCCTCTCCACATGCCCAAACCACCTTAACGTGTTTCTCCTAACGCTTCCCATCACGTCCTCAACCACACCACAACGCTCCTTCACTTCCTCATTTGTTAGTCTGTCTCTCCATGTGACTCCACATGCTCCTCTCAAATAACTCATTTCCACTGCTCTCACTCTTGACTTCTGTCCTTCCAACAGGGTCCAAGCTTCAGTTCCATATGTCAGAGTTGGTATCACAATACTGTCATGTAACAACTTTTTCACTTCCATGCTCACTTCCCTGTTTCTTATCACTGCTTTTAACGAACCAGCAACCTTCCTTCCCTGCTGCACCCTTTCGAGCACTTCACCCTCCAGACTTCCATTCTTACTCATCACACTGCCCAAGTACTTAAATTCACTCACATTCTCCATATCCTTCCCATCCAATCTCACTGTACATTCACTGGCTTCACTTCTCTCGAAGACCATCACTTTACTCTTCCCTACATTCCCCTTTAGATTCCGTTTCTTACACACTCTCCCAAACTCATCTACCAAGCCTTGCAGCTCCCCTTCATCTTCGCTCAACAACACAGTATCATCTGCAAACAACAGTACAGGGAGTTTCCAAACACTGCCCTCTCTCACTAGGGCCGCTCCAACATCGACTGCCCGACCTTGTATCTCTTTTATAACCCCATCCATATACAGATTGAACAACCATGGAGACATGACACATCCTTGTTTCAATCCAACCTTCAAATGGAAAGATTCACTCAGTTTGCCATCCACACGCACTGCAGCCTTAGCACCCTCATACATACTCTTCACAGCCTTCAACAACTTCCCATCCACTCCATATATTCTTAATACCTTCCACAAACCTTGTCTATCCACCCTGTCATAAGCTTTCTCCAGATCCACAAAGGCTGCATACAACTTCTTGCCCTTCTCTAGAAACTTTTCCACTAAGGATCTAAGAATGAATATCTGGTCTACACAACCTCTTCCCTTCCTAAAACCTCCTTGTTCTTCTCCAACTAATTCCTCAGTAATTTCCCTAACTCTGTCAATAAGTATCCTACCATATATTTTTCCTATTACACTGAGAAGGCAAATGCCCCTATGATTACCACACACTGCTTTTTCCCCTTTTCCTTTGTACAGAGGAATAATTTTACCTGACTTCCAATCCTCCGGGACTCTACCCTCCTCCCAAGCCAATCTGCACACCTTCCACATCCATTCTATTACTATTTCTCCCCCATGCTTCAGCATTTCACCACACACTCCATCAATTCCTGGGGCTTTCCCCATTTTAACTTTCTTCATTGCTTCCACAACTTCCATCCTGGTGATTTCTTCCTCTCTTCTCTCAACCCTCCTTCTCCCTGCCATTCCCCAGCCACTTATACTTGCATTACTTTCATTCTCTATGTTCAACAGTTCATTAAAGTGTTCTCTCCATCTGTTTACTTTTTCTCCCTTCTCCACTAGTAATCTACCATTTTTATCTTTCACACCCCCACTGACTTCATTGGCACCCTGTCTAGCTCTCTTTACCTCCTTCCAGAACATTTTCTTACATTCCCTCCACTTTACACTCAAATTCCTTCCAAATTCCTCATCCACTCTCTTCTTACACTCTCTTACTAATCTTTTCACCTCTCTCCTCCTCACTACATATAACTCTCTCATCTGTCTCTCAGCTTCATCGTCACCCCTGTTCCTCATCCACTCATTATATGCTTTCTTCTTTTGTGCCACAGCCTCTCTCACCTCTTCAGTCCACCATGCTGTTCCCGGAACCCCGTTTCGTCTTCCCTTCACCCCACACACCGCCTCACATGCTGCACAGATTTCTTCTGTGAATACCTTGCACACACCTTCCACGTCCCCCATCTGCTCCAATCTATATTTACCCAATTGCTACTCCACTTCCCTTTTATAGGGAAGTTTATATCCGGATGATATATCCACGAATTCGGATCCGGGATTACTCAAAAAGTTATGAACGGATTTCAACGAAATTTTGTGGAATGGTGGGCCACGGACCAAGAAAGAATTGATTAACTTTTGTGGCAGATCCAGATTCGAATCCAGATCATATATCCACGGATCCAGAGCCAGATCCTTTCTAAGGTGAAGGCATTAACAGAGGTATGCGCTCTGTGAGTGCCTTCTAGTTTTATTATGGATACCATTAGATGATTTTATTATGTTTAGGATGATATTATTCATCTCTAGTTACTCATTCACTACAATTATATCATTATTTACACTATTCTGATTAACAATTGGTGACTTTATGAAGTTTGGAAATTGTTTGTAATACTGAATGGATACAAAATTATATTCATAATAAAACTAAAATACATACAGTAACCCCATCAAATTTGCAAGGTTACATTCCAAACCCCCTTGGTAATTCTTGAAATTCACTAATTCTTGAAGCCTTCCTGAAAATGACATTTACCAGTAATTGTGTAGCCTATGAACTACTGATACTGTAATGCATTACCCATAAATAAACGTTGCTTGTTAAACGTGTTTCCCCATTGTTTTTAGCTGTTCGGCTGTGACAACTCTTGTTTGATTCATCAGTGTAATGGTGGAAGGGACTGTCCTAAGTGTTTAATCAAACCTAACCTAACCTAGTTTAACTGTACCTAATAATTTAACTAAACATAACCTAACCTACAGTTGGGAAATTGGAAAATAAAATCCACCTTTGAGTATGCAGAGTAAGTTACTTCCATTGCGCCAAAAACAAACAATCGTAGCTATGGCTTAACAGCTTAATTCCTTGATGGCTGTAGGCTCTGAAGTCTGCTTGATTCCTGGCTGGCCCCAGAATGATTTTTTTTGGAGTTCTAAAATCTGTTTCTTACAGATATGAAGAGAATTGTCTGGTGCACCGAGCAATGTGTTTTTTAGCTTCCTAAACCCATCCTGTGATTTGTTATAATATGCAGAAGAATTAATAAAATTACGGTGCATGTGCCGTGTGGGTGAAAACATCTGAGATTAAGTGACCACCTGACTGCTTAGGATGGTAGTGCAGAGCCGAGTAAACACACCAATGACCTTTGTTCCCTTCCCATAATTGTTCACAGATTTTTATAGCTAGTGCTAACTCGACTTCACTGACACTGGTACTGTAAAGGGTTGTTCAATACCGGGGATTATTAAGGGGTTAATGGAATACATTACTGTTTGCATCAATACTCGCTTTTTCACATACACACACAAAAACAAACAAAAGAGTGAATGCTAGATGTATGGATAACTTTCAGCAGAAAGACTTGACCAATTCAATTCATATTCCTCCAGTTAATTTTCTGTATTTCTCCAACTTCTTCTTCTTCTTCTTTTTTTTTTTTTGAAGAACTCACTAACTAGTGAAGCCGATAAATATGTGTCTGGAAATTATGCGGTTCTCTAGTATTTAAAATATTATTATAGTAAGAATATCAGACTGTCTTTACTACAAAATAAGGGTAAATCATTCACTACTGTAGAAAAATGAATTAAATTATTACACTTCACAGCTCACTCTTGAGAAGTTGACACATCAGTTCACTTCTATTCCTCAGCTCTAGCCTCCTCAGTCCCAGTCAGACCCCTCCAACAACTGAGACAACTCCACTTTGAGCAGGTCCATGTTGCCAATCATAAAAACAAACTGCTCAATTTCCCAGAGGTTAGGCTGGTTTCACTCAGGTTTGTGTTTCCAGAAGTACTTCCGCAAACGCAAAACCACAAAATTTGCGTAAAATTTACTGCAAATGCAAATCCGCAAACAAAATCATATTTCTGCAAATGCGGAAATTACGGTTTCTTGAAGTGACTGCGAAAGTGCCCAGGTCTGATATAAAGGACACTCAAATAAATGAGGATTGCATCAAAACCATATCAATTTCACCAGAATCAGTTTTCTGATGCCTCATCTATTTATTTCTTTAAAACCAAATTACAACATATGCTGATGGAAAACATATACTGTATATGTAGCTACTGGTAGTTATGCGTTTAGGAAAACCTTATACAAGGATTATGTTTTCTTATACTTCATTCAAACTCTCCAGCACAATCTGACCTCCACATCAAGGTAATGTCTGATACAATACCCCTTATAGGCGTGACAACTACTGTTCCTGAAAATACAAAAATGGGATTCAAGTGTTTACTGTAGATCAGACATCATGACCATGTGTATTTACCTATTTACCTATTTGTATTTACTTATTTGTAGTATACAGGAATTGAGCAAAGCTCGTGTTGTCCTGTCTCCATATCTACATTCATCTAATCTAGTTTTAAATACATGAATGTTTTTCGCCTGCACCACCTCTTCGTCTAAGTCATTCCAAATACTTATGCTTCTGTTCCAGAAACTGAACCTTTTGAGATCATTAACACATCTACTTTTCCTCAATTTGAAGCCATGACCTCTTGTTCTTCCATCATCCAACACAAAAAGATCCTCTCTATCCACCCTTTCAAATTCTCTTACATTTCTAAATATCGTGATCAAGTCACCTCTTTCCCTTCTCTCATGCAGTGTTGGTAACTTCAGATTTTCCAATCTCTCCTCATAGGCGAGCTCCCTTAAACATGGTATCATCCTCGTTGCCATCCGTTGAACCCTCTCTAGTTTATCAATATGCTTCTTCAAATCAGGTGACCAAACCACAGCTGCATACTCTAGTCTTGGTCTTATCATGGTCACTATCAACTCCCTCAACATTTCCTCAACCATATAATTAAAAGCCACTCTCATGTTAGTCAATAATCTATAAGTCCCCCAATGATTTCGTTTATATGCTTTTCTGGTGACAAGTCATCCCGAATAATCACTCCCAAGTCTTTCTCATCCGTTCCTTTAAGAATTATCTCATTGCCCATTTTATATGTCCAGTGTGGTCTTCTTTCTATTATTCCCATTTCTAATACATAACACTTCTTGGCATTAAAGTCCATTTTCCAAGTCTGGCTCCAGCAGTTGAGTTTGTCCAAGACCTCTTGCAGTTCTTTACAACTATCAATACATTTAATATGTTTCATAATTTTAGCATCATCTGCAAACATACTCATGTAACTATTCAAACCCTCTGGCAAATCATTTACATATATCAGAAACATTATAAGGGCCAGGAAAGAGCCCTGGGTTACTCCACTATAGTGCATCAAAAATGTTGAGATCGTTTGGGCATTGCCCCTCACGGGAATTCCCCCTCCTGCGGCGTTGCCAAGCCTATACCAACACACACCTCTCTGTCTCATTTCAGCTATTTACTACTTCTAAATGAAATTTATTTACAGTGTATATACAGTAGGCGCGGAAAGTGTTGACGCCATCTTAAAAAAAGAAAACATTCTTGTGGTTAGCAAGGAGAAACAAATAAATTAACACTCACCATTGAATTTAGTATTTACTGGCATTCCCCTTCACCTTTATTACCTTCTTAAGGCGTCTGGGGAGACTGATGGCGTAGTTTTGCAGAACAGACAGACTAAAACTGCTCCATAGCTGCTTGACTGCAGCCTCAAGTTTAGGCAAAGATGATGTGCCGCTTCATGTGCGCCCATAAATTCTCAATGGGATTGATATCTGGGCTGTTTCCGGGCCAATCTCGAATAAAGGGAACCTCACAGTCTGTTAGCCACTGTTTCACTGGCTTTGCAACATGTGCAGGGGCAGAATCTTGCATAAATACTCTTGCCTTGGTTTTATCAAAAGGGTCACTTAAAACATCACATAAGAGCTCCAAATAATTGTTCTGGTTCTCTTTTTCATTTGCAGGTAGAATTACCAACTCACCAACACCATAATATGTAAAGCAGCCCCAAGCCATGAGTGAGGTTGGGTATTTAACAAACCTGGAAGTGTACTTAGGATCCAGGGGGTCACTGCCTGGTTTGCGGTACACTCGTGATGAAGGGGTACCAGTGACAGCAAATGTTGACTCATCACTCCAAAGCACAGTTTTCCATTGCTCCTCACTCCAGGCAAGATATTTCTTACAAAAATTTACTCTCTTTTTCTTCTGAAGTGCAGTTAGCAGTGGTTTTTTACGAGCACAAAAACACCTGTAGCCCAGATCGTCATGCAACAGCTGCTGCACACTTCTGACAGACACATCTGCCAGCAACTGTGGGTTCTTTTCTTTTAAATCCCATGCTGTTAGCCTTGGATCCTTGCTAACTTGCCTTGAGATCAGCTGACGGGTCCTGAAGGTTGTCTTACGAGGTCTCCCAGGCTTGGGAAGTGGAGTGGGAGGAATGGCCTCCCCACTGTCCTTGAACCGCTTCACCAGTCTCTGCACTGTCCTCAGTCTAACACCATCTGATTTGCAATAAATGGGAGTTTGTGGCCAGCTTTGTATAAAGTAATCACTTCCACACGTTTGTCCTTGCTTGTGGTTACTTTAGGCATGATGAGAATGTGGTAGGTAACCAAATAACTGTGTTATTTGAGTCAAAACATGCCCTCGTGGTGCATCACACACAGAGACAATCCTCCTCCTGTGGCTGCCCAAACATTACTGAGCCTGCTCCTGTGGTGCCAAACCTATCAAGCAGGGTTGCCAGCTCCCGTTGAAAAAGCGTCAGCTCATTTCGCATCACAGGGGAGGGTAGTATTGACCCTACTTCTCTTAACGCGAAAAAGAATGATGTCAGCAAAAAAGCGTCAATACTTTCCGCGCCTACTGTATATATTTAATTCTCTAATAAGATTATATAATATCATACGTGTCTATTGTTTTTAAATATAACAATGACTTTTTATAAATACCGCAGCACTTGGCATCGTTGCTTTCCGACACTGCCACACACGATGAGTGAGTCAGCGTGGGGTGGGTCAGGTGAGAAGGTCTGACTGACCGTGTCAATCCACAGGTCACTTTCTCTCTGGCCTTCACCCAAGATAGAGAGGCAGACAGAGTCAGGAGGCTTTTCTTCAAGTTGTAATAATTCATAAAACCATATAGACATTTTGCAGAAATAAATCTACATAAAATGTACATTTTATATGCAAAGACAGAGAGTGAGTCAGGAGGCTTTTTCTCAAATTCTAATAATTCATAAAACCATATAGATTATTTGTAGAAATAAATCTACATAAAATATAAATTCTATATGCAGAAAGAGACAGAAAAAAAAAAAGAGAGAGAGAGAGGGGTGGTGTGGTGAGAGCAAGGGCATAGCACTTTGTCTCTAATCCGATAATTTGCCCAGTACAAAAATTGGCAACAACGAGTGAGGAGGAATTCCGGTGAGGGGCAACGCTCAAACGATCCCGACATTTTAGGCGGACTATAGTCACATTTCTCCATTGTGAAACCTTGTCTCTTATAACTGTTCTCATCTGCCTTCCTATCAAATAATCTCCCATCCACTTTAATAGCCTCCCATGCACCTCTCCAAAGGTCTTCAACTTCCACAGTAGCCTCCGATAGGGCACCCTGTCAAATGCTTTCTTAAGATCCAGATAGACACAGTCCGCCCATCCCTCTCTCTCCTGTATGGCATCTATTACCCTACCGTAGAAACTTAATAGGTTAGTAACACATGATCTTCCTTCCCTAAAACCAAACTGTCTTGGTGTTATCACTTCATTTTCTTCTAAATACTTTATCCATCTTTTTCTAATAATTTTCTCACAGATTTTGCAAACAATACTAGTAAGTGATACAGGTCTATAATTAAGTGGATCCTCCCTATCTCCTCCCTTAAAAACTGGCACAATACTTGTTCTTTTCCAATCTTTAGGTAACTGTCCATTTTCTAGCGAGGTCTTGATGACGACATAAACTGGCCACACTAACTGGTCGGCACATTCCTTCAGGGTCCATCCAGCCACACCAACTGGTCCTATTCCTTTTCTCACATCCAAATCCATCATCAGCTGTAGCACCTCATTCATGTCAACTGTAATTTCGGCCATTCCCATCAGCCTGGGTTCCATTTCAGGCTCCCTAAATTCGTCTTCCAATACATAAACTGACTGAAGCTTGTTGTTCATTATTTCACACAAATCTTCCTATCTTTCATATGTTTCATCTCCATCCCTCAGTCGTATTATACTGTCCTTAACTTTCATTTTGCCATTTACAAACCTATAAAATAGTTTCGGCTATTTTTTACAGTTAGATACAACATCTTTTTCGTATTTCCTTTCCTCTTCTCTCCATATCTTTACATATTCATTTCTTACCTGCTTCTACTTCTCCCAAGACCTTTCACTATACCTTCTTCTCACTTTATTCCATGCTTTTTTTCTTGCCTCTTGTGCCATCCTACATCTGTTATTAAACCATTCTTTCTTCCTTTCCATAGCTGCAGAAAATTTTGGTACATACTTAGTAACTCCTGTTTTATATACTTCTGTAAAAAGGTCATATTTCTCATCAACATTTGTGATCATATTCATTTTACTCCATTCTACATTTTGGAAAAAGTTCCTCAGGGAAGCAAAGTCTGCCTTCCCATAATTGTATCTATTTTCTCTGTGTTTTTCATCTCTTTCTCCTTCCCTTACTCCTACCACTTCCATCTCAATTGCCAGATGATCACTTTTACCAAAGGGGCATTGGTAGGTTATGTTCCTCACATCATTTGGGTCCTTTGTGAATACTAGGTCGAGCCTGGAAGGTTCGTCGTCACACCTAATTCTTGTGTTTTCTTTGACCAATTGAGTTAACATGTTTTCCATCACCAATTCCATTAATTTATTTCCCCATGATTCTTCATTCTTCCCAGCATCCATACTTTCCCAATCAACTTCTCTACAGTTAAAATCTCCCATTAATATTACCCTATTTCTTCATTCAATTAATATCTTTAGCCTAATAATGGATTCTCTTATTAACTGTTCGTAATCTTCCTTCGTCCATGCCCTAGTTTTGGGGGGCATATAAAATACTATTACATCTATTTTTCTCCATAACTATCCTCTATTGCAACTCCCAAAAGTTCAGACTTGGTATTTTCAATTTCTATATTCTTTGCTCTTAGGTCATTACAGGTTAATATCATTATACCTCCTCCAAACTTACCTTCTCTGTCCTTCCTCCAAATGTTATAATTGTTCCATCCAAATAATTTTGTATCGACATCTCGGGGCAATTTAGTCTCTACCAAGCAAACAATTTCAGGTTTACTTTCATTTATATAGTCTCCAATTTCTACTTTCTTAGATATTAACCCATCTACATTACTGTACATGATACTCAGATTTGCTGCACTGCTTTTATCTTTACTCGTTCTTCTCTTTTTCATATTCGTATCCATCCCCCTTGTTTCCTTCACATCTAGTTCCTCACATACAACTTCCTTACTTTCATATCCATCACTCTCCCAAAAAAATTTTTACACTCTTCCTCTGTCCTTCTGTCATTTTTTTACTTTAATTGCTCCTTCAAAGATTTTAAAACTTCTCTTTCTTCTTCATTCAAATCTTTTCTTACTATAATATTTTCCATCCCTACCTTTTTATTTAGTTTCCACCTTACCTTAAGTACAGTAATCTCCCTACTATCCGGATGACCATGATCCAGTTACATCACCATTCGGACATCGTGGGCTGATGGATGTCCCCCCCCCCCCAAAAAATGATTTTTTCCGACCGCGTCAGTTTTAATTTCCCGCGCGCGCCGACTAGCTCCCTTCCCACCCAATCCCCCTCCTACTAGTTCTGTCTGAACTCCCGTGAACAGTGGACGGCTGTCCAATCATTTGCGGTATTTTCGTTCTTGTTTAAATCATCAAAAGTCACAGTGCTAAGGATTAAGTGTAGTTAAACACTGGATTACTGGACATGCTTCAAGAGCAATTATGACCACTGTAAAAACCTTAGAGGGGGGGGTAAACAAGGAGTAAACAACAACCATGGACATGTAAGTAAACAATGTCAACTGATAAATACTGTATTTTCCATAATCACTTCTAAATCATCATTCTCTGGTTACATTTTATTTAATTCATGCTTTGTGTCCCATATCTGAGTGCACAGGCCGAGAAAGAGGTGATTTTCTCAGTGATTACAATGTCTCTTACATACGTTCGCTATCTAGTCAACTGATGAACATTTTTGTCCTACACACCTCTAAATCATAATTTTTCTGGTTACATTTTATTTACTTCATGGTTTGTGTCCCATATTTGAGTGCATAGCTATGAAAAGGTGATTTTCTCAGTAATAATCATGTCTCTTAATTACGTTCATTATGTAGTCCGCTGGCGAACACCCCTGCCTTACTCACCTCAAATTCATCATTTTTGGGTTACAATTCGATTAATTTATGCTTTTTGCCAATTATGTGAATGGGGTCATAAACAAGTGCTATGCATGTCCAGTAAGGAGGTAGGTAGGTGGTTTTCTGACTTAGGTTAGGTTAGGTTAGGGTCAAGAATGACTGGTGCTGTTGGTGAACAGTGAACACCTTTGCCATACCTAACTCTTTTTCTGGTGACCATTTATTTATTTGATGCTTTGTATCCCATATTTTAGTGCATAAGATATGAGAATTGATGATTTTCATACTGATTGCCACATAAGATACTTACTTACACTAACCTGCCCACTCATGAACACCCCTGCATTACTCACCTCAAATTCATCATTTTTGGGTTAAAATTCGATTAATTCATGCTTTGTGCCAATTATCTATGTAGTGCCGTAATTTTAAGTTAGTACGTATAAGTATAATATAAGTGTAATATAAGTTAGTATAAGTATAATGTAAGTGTAATGTAGGAGTAGTTTAAGTTAGTTTAAGTGTGGTGTAAGTGTAGTCCTGGACCCCTGTTTAATTGGTGCAATGTATGGGAAATGGACCTCGAAATTCATTTTTTGGGCTTGATTCACGTTAAAGTGTAACAAGAGTGTAATATTATTAACATGTAAGACCGTGTGGAGCGAGATTACGTGCAAAAGCATGATCTGTTTTTGATAAAGAGGCAAAGAAAGTTAATTCGAGGTTAAAATTCGCGATAGGTTGTATTTACACTTTGAATTCAGAATTTTGTAGTTGGGTTTGTATTTATCATCTTGTTGTACTAAATAATAAAATCTATGAGCTTAGGTAAACTCTGATTATGGATTATAGTCATTCGTAGCCGCGAAATTTATTTATTTTCACTGGCGCCAGATCACGTAGACCAGACAACTGCGACACATGGNCGATAGGTTGTATTTACACTTTGAATTCAGAATTTTGTAGTTGGGTTTGTTATTATCATCTTGTTGTACTAAATAATAATGTATATGAGCTTAGGTAAAGTCTGATTACAGATTATAGTCATTCGTAGCCGCGAAATTTATTTATTTTCACTGGCGCCAGATCATGCAGACCAGACAACTGCGACACATGGATACAATTAATTAAAACGTGTGAGCTTAGGCTTCGGTAAAAACTGTCAAACCCCTGTTACTACCACAAAATTTGAAACATCATAAGACAGTTTGTCTAAGTAAGAGGAGAGAGAAAATTCCTTGTTGCAAGTTCCTTGATGATTGTTATAGTAAGAAAACTTTAGAGTAATAAGTCGAAGCCAGTCTCAGCGTTGGGACGACAACATCAAGCAAGCGCGTATCCTAGACCTATGCTCATTGTGAGTCCTGGTGGCATCCACTCGACAGGTTAGTTGAGAGTGTCTTAAATCCCCCCCCACCTTTTCAGTCTCAATAACAGACCTTCTATATATCTGTATATACAGTAAGTTGACTGATGATATTCCCCAACTTCTCTTCTATATTGATTGTGAGTCCTGGCGGCATCCACTCGACAGATTGTGAGTGTAACATCGAGGCCCCAATACAGTCTTCACTAGAGTCACGCGGTACTACTGGCCAAAGCCCTTACACAATTTCCCCCCTAGTTCATTTCTTTCTGCATTGTTGTCGATTATGTATTTGTATGGTCCACTTGGAAAAGTCTTTTCTTCTAAA
>JAGKTI010013378.1:0-23129 GCA_018397915.1 Birgus latro
TGGCCACAAACTCCCATTTATTGCAAATCAGATGGTGTTAGACTGAGGACAGTGCAGAGACTGGTGAAGCGGTTCAAGGACAGTGGGGAGGCCATTCCTCCCACTCCACTTCCCAAGCCTGGGAGACCTCGTAAGACAACCTTCAGGACCCGTCAGCTGATCTCAAGGCAAGTTAGCAAGGATCTAAGGCTAACAGCACGGGATTTAAAAGAAAAGAACCCACAGTTGCTGGCAGATGTGTCTGTCAGAAGTGTGCAGCAGCTGTTGCATGACGATCTGGGCTACAGGAGTTTTTGTGCTCATAAAAAACCACTGCTAACTGCACTTCAGAAGAAAAAGAGAGTAAATTTTTGTAAGAAATATCTTGCCTGGAGTGAGGAGCAATGGAAAACTGTGCTTTGGAGTGATGAGTCAATGTTTACTGTCACTGGTACCCCTTCATCATGAGTGTACTGCAAACCAGGCAGTGACCCCCCTGGATCCTAAGTACACTTCCAAGTTTGTTAAATACCCAGCCTCCCTCATGGCTTGGGGCTGCTTTACATATTATGGTGTTGGTAGGTTGGTAATTCTACCTGCAAATGAAAAAGTGAACCAGAACAATTATTTGGAGCTCTTATGTGATGTTTTAAGTGACTCTTTTGATAAAACCAAGGCAAGAGTATTTATGCAAGATTCTGCCCCTGCACATGTTGCAAAGTCAGTGAAACAGTGGCTAACAGACTGTGAGGTTCCCTTTATTCGAGATTGGCCCGGAAACAGCCCAGATATCAATCTCATTGAGAATTTATGGGCGCACATGAAGCGGCAGCTGCATAGTATGGACACATCATCTTTGCCTAAACTTGAGGCTGCAGCTATGGAGCAGTTTTAGTCCGTCTGTTCTGCAAAACTACGCCATCAGTCTGCCCAGATGCCTTAAGAAGATAATAAAGGTGAAGGGGAATGCCAGTAAATACTAAATTCAATGGTGAGTGTTAATTTATTTGTTTCTCCTTGCTAACCACAAGAATGTTTTCTTTTTTAAGATGACATCAATGCTTTCGCGCCTACTGTATATATATATATATATATATATTCCAGGAGGAGGCTGTAGGACGGGCCGAAGAGGGTGGTACTCCCGAAGGGAATGGGAATGCTGGTGATAGGGAGAGCTGGAGCTTCTGTTTCACTAGCTACCTAACCATCCCCTTTTGCTGACCTTTTCAGTGTGACAGTAACATGGAGAGTAGACCAGCATACTCTCCCAGACATTATCTCTAATTATCTTATGCACTACACCACATGCGCTTTTCATATCACACAACGTATCCCACTACATTACAGGGGTTTACGCCAGCAAGGGCATTCGGCCAGAAAACTTTACCCCCACTACCTAGTGGCGGACTTTTGTGGGGAGGCGTGACGGGGCTTCCGCCGGCATAGATCATGGGTCCGGGGCGAGATGGGGCTTGAACCTGTACTAGAGGGTATAGGGCATTGCGGTTCCCAGGCTGCCGCTTCCGCTCAATAGAGAGGGGTCCGAACCTGGGAGTAGCGCCCCAGGAGGCTGTCCTATCAGTGGGTGTATAATGGCGGGGCAGTTGCAGTGCCAAGGCGCGCTTGGAGAGTGTCCCTGCAGCTGTCCTGACAGGGTGCCGTGAGGCCACTACCACAGCCACTGGTAAGTTTTGTGTGTGTGTTGTGTGTGTGTGTGTGTGTGTGTGTGTGTGTGTGTGTGTGTGTGTGTGTGTGTGTGTGTGTGTGTGTGTGTTTGTCCGACTCTGGGCATAGGCTTTACAGCCTGCTATCAAGGCCCAGCCGTCCTCCTACATACCATACACCTCTACATGTCACCACTTTGGCGCTAACACCCACCGTCCATATTGAATATATGCTAGGGCTGTCTCATACAGGACTGGTGTATTGGTATTAACGGGGTTATTTTTACGACATGTCGGCGGGTCTTCTGGTAGATCAGTAAAGCCTGATTTTAATGAAATTCAAATCCTTAAACTGTTTCCTGCCCCAGCAAGGATTCGAACCTCGGTCCCTCAGGACTGCAAGCCAACTCTCTACCGATCGAGCTACCAGCTCCCCTAAAAGCTGGTGGGCTAGGGGTCACAGATCCATTGCCTGGACCTAGGACTGTGCAGTGGGTCGGGCCTTTGGAATGTTTACCCCCCTTTATCTTACCGACTATGACTTACAAGTATGAGCATCAAAGCAAACCTGAGGACAGCAAACCACCCAGGGGGTTTAGGGTGGGTTCTTGGAATGTGGGAAGTTTGAGGGGAAGGGCGGGGGAAGTCGTTGAGGCATTCAGTTGGAGGTGGGTGGATGTGGCATGTTTGCAGGAAGTCCGGTACAGGGGTGGATCAGCCAGAAAGATTGTTGGGAAGGATTGCTACTATAAGTTGTTTTGGCAGGGGGGAACTGATGGATATGGGAGTGTGGGTGTGTTGGTTCTGGAGAAATGGGTGGAATATGTTATGAATGTTATGAGAGTAAGTGATAGGATATTAGTAGTGAAAATTTTGATTGGTAGGAAAATGATTTCAGTTATATTGGCATATGCTCCACAAGTTGGATTGGATGACACAGAGAACGATAGATTTTGGGATGATTTAATACGTGTAGTAAGTGGTATGGGCGATGATGAGGTAGTGGTTCTGGGAGGGGATTTAATTGGCCATGTGGGTGAAGCAGCTCAACGTTATGAAGGAGTCCATGGAGGATGTGCATATGGTGTGAGGAATGCAGAAGGGGAAAGAATACTCAAGTTTGGGGAGGCTATGGACATGATTGGGTGCAACACATTTTAGAAAAAGTGTGAGTCCTTTCATTACGTACGAGTCCTTGGGAAATAATAGTCAGATTGATTATTTTCTGGTCAGGAGGGTTGATAGGAGGCTGGTGAGGGATGTTAAAGTTATAGGAAGTGCAGCAGCACAAACTGTTGATTTGTGACATAGTGCTTAACGAACGAGTGATGAGAAGGAGGACATATGTACCTAGGAGGAAAATATGGAAGCTGGGAAACCAATCAGTAAGGGATGCCTTTTATAGTAAGATGAGGAGAGTGTTGGCTAAACAGGGAGCCATAGATAGAAGCATTAATGAACAGTATAGAGCCCTTAAGAACAACCTCTTGAAAGTTACCGATGCAATATGCGGTTGGACAAGAGGCCCACCAAGACATAAAGTAACTTGATGGTGGAATGAGGGTGTAGAAGCCGCAGTTAAGGAGAAAGAAGGCTTTTCTGGGAATGGAAGAAGGGTGGTAACAGGGTGGAGTACTTGGGTGCCAAGCGCAGGGCTAGAGGAGAGGTATACAGGGCGAAGTCTGAGTCACATAGATAATCTAAATCTTGGAGAAAGGAAAAATATGATTTTTAGGGTGGCAAATCAGGTGAAGAGGGATAATCGGGACATTGTAGGTGAGCAGTGTGTGAAGAATGATGAAGGAAGGATATTCGTGAACAGTGGGAATATTAAAGATGCATGTAGAGAGCATTATAGCCGGTTGTTGAATGAGGAGTTTGATTGGGATAGGGAAGGTTTGGAGCCAGCAGATCCAGTGTTTGGCCCTTGGCCTTTGATTGACGCTGCTACTGTGAGTGAGGCAATAGGCAGGATGCGGGTGGGGAAGGCGGCAAGTGTGTCTGGGTTGACTGCCAAAATGTTGAAGGCCTCAGGAGATACTGGGGTGAGGTTAGTCACTAACCCGATAAACATGATTATATATGAGTGTGTTGTCCCAGTTGATTGGCTGAAGAGTGTAATTGTAAATGTGTACAAAGGGAAGGGTGATGCCCTGGAAAGTGGAAATTACAGAGGTATAAAGCTCTTAGATCAGATAATGAAAGTAATGGAGAGAGTTCTAGAAGGTATGATTAGAGGAAGAGTGAATATCGATGAGATGCAGTTTGGGTTTATGCCAGGCAGGGGGACCACTGATGCCATATTCATTGTTCAACAGCTGCAGGAAAAATATATTGGAAAGAAAAGGGAATTGTATTTTGTTTTTGTTGATTTGGAAAAGGCCTTTGACAGAGTCCCTAGAGAGGTGGTGAAGTGGGCAATGAGAAAGCTAGGGTTGGAAGAGTGGCTGGTTTGGGTGGTTATGGCCATGTATGTGGGTGCTCGCACCCAGGTAATAGTGAATGGAGTTTTGAGTGATGAGTTTTCCGTGAATGTTGGTGTGCATCGGGGTCAGTTTTGAGTCCCTTGTTGTTTATCATGGTGCTTGAAGCCCTCTCACTTGACTTTAGAGATGGACTCCCATGGGAGATGTTGTATGCTGATGATTTGGTGTTGATTGCAGAAAATGAAAAGGTGGAGGAAAGATTTAAGAAGTGGAGAGATGATATGGGGCAAAAGGGCTTAAGGGTAAATGCGGATAAAACAAAAGTGATGATATCTAGGGTTGGTGGCGGTACAATCAGAGGAGAGGGAGAGTGGCCATGTGCAGTTTGCCACAAGGGTGTGGGAAGTAATTCCATCTTGTGTAGTGTTTGTGATAAATGGGTGCACAAGAGATGTAGTGGTATGAGAGGTAGACTGCGAAATAATGCTGATTTCATGTGTGCGGTGTGTCGGGGAGAGCAGGTGGAGATTGTTAAGCATGAGAGGGTTGAACTTGCAGGTGGGTCTCTTGAGTGTGTGGAGTAGTTTTGTTATTTGGGAGACATGTTATGTGCCGGAGGTGGGGCTGGAGTTAGCTCGGTTTCTAGGGTGAGAAGTGGTTGGAAGAAGTTCAGGGAGCTGTTGCCTCTCCTGACATTGAGAGGACTCTCCCTATGTGCTAAGGGGTCTTTGTATGCAGCATGTGTTAGGAGTGTGATGCTGTTTGGTAGTGAGACCTGGGCAGTAAAGGAAGAGGAAGTTCGCGAGTTTAAACGTACAGAAATGACAATGATTAGGTGGATGTGCAGTGCATCTCTGCGTTCAAGGCCTGGGGGGGCTGGGTTTACGATGGAAGAGTTGAGAGGTAGGATGGGACTGGAGTGTATTGGTGTTGTGATGAGGAGAGGTAGGCTGAGGTGGTTTGGACATGTGGAGAGGATGAGAGATGATAATTGGGTACAGAGGGTGAGAATTGTTAATACTGGGGGAGGGGTTGGGAGGGGTAGACCGAGAAAGACATGGGACGAGGTCATTAAGTGTGACTTAAGGGTTAAGGGACTGAACAGGGAGGCTGCCAAAGATCGAGCAGCATGGAGAGCCGCCATTAGGTGACCAAGGCCGACGCATGCAAGCATGTTGGAGCCTTCAAAAACGAAACAAAACGAATTCACACACATGGAAATAATCACTCTCCTTATAATTAGCAGCATGTTGATTATTTTTGCACTATGTAGGCTAGCAGATTAATCAAAGAGAGCACACAATCCACAGTCTTCATCCTCCGTATCTTCATGCATGTGAAAAATCTGTTTGGTAATGGATCATGCTGATTCATTACCAAATGAACCTTTCATTATCAAATTGGCCCACATTGTTAATGAAAAATACCACATGGCAACCCTGATGACCATTGCGCTAATCATTAATGAACGCTCTTAACTCACAGTACTGGTTTTGCACCAGTTTTACGGAATGCACATCTTAGTTTGCACTAAGTTAGGTAGGTTATAATCACTGGGTGTCGTGGGGGCAAAACTCCTCAGTTAGGTTTCAGCTCTCGCAGTTAGGCTTCTACTGCTATTTATGGATTTAAATTGAGTTCATTTGAGTTTGTTTGATGTGGTGACGTCATGTCCAGTCGGTGGGTTCAGCAATAAACACTCTGTCGATGGTGTTCAGGTGGCTTTCCATAACCCTTTGAGATTCTTGGCCCTTAGCCAATTGCGTCTGTGCCAGATTCAGCTGGGCAAACATAGTGTGCCATCATGCAGTGATATTTGTACTTAATCAGCCACTGTATGCTTACTTTTTATGGTAGGCTAATGAATGTGATACCATTTTAAATCTGAATAGTTGCTCTTTATCATAGTATGGTTGAAAAAGGTCAATACAATAGCTAAAAAGCCAATAGGATGAGTAGAAGTTAGCTGAAAAGGAAAAATTGCCACCCATCTGTAGAAAAATATTTGTAAAAAAAAAAAAAGTACAGTAATCTTCCCACTATCTGCTGTAATAGAGCCAAAGGCATGACCGGAAAGTGGTCTTGTCCGGATAGTGGCCCTGAAGCTCCAGCACCAGTCATTCCTGACCCTAACCTAACCTAACCTAACCTAACCTAAATCAGAGAACCACCTACCTGCCTCTCTACCGGACATGCATAGCACTTATTTAAGACCCTATTCACATAAATAATTGACACAAAGCATGAATTAATTGAATTTTAACCAAAAAATGATTTTGAGGTGAGTAAGGCAGAGGTGTTCACCAGTTGACAGCATAGAATAAGTAAGTATCAGACATGGCATTCACTAAGAAAATCACCCTTTCTCACATCTTTTGCACTACAATATGGGATACAAAGCATGAAGTAAAGAAACTGTTACCAGAAAATTATGATGTAGAGGTGAGTAGGGCAAAAATGTTCACCAGTTGACTAGATAGTGGATGTATGTAAGAGACATGGTAATCACTGAGGAAATCACCTCTTTCACAGCCTGTGCACTCAAATATGGAACACAAAGCATGAAGTAAATAAAATGTAACCAGAAAAATTATGATTTAGAGATGAGTAGGGCAAAAATGTTCACCAGTTGACTAGATAGTGAACGCATGTAAGAGACATGGTAATTACTGAGAAAATCACCTCTTTCAGAGCCTGTGCACTCAAATATGGGACACAAAGCATGAAGTAAATAAATTGTAACCAGAGAATGAGGATTTAGAAGTGATTATGGAAAATATTTGGCAGCTCACAGTGTACTTACAAATCCGTGGTGGTTGTTTACCCACCTCTAAAGCTCTGACAGTGGTGAAAATGCTCTTGAAGCATGTACAGTAATCCATTGTTGAACTGCACTTAATCCTTAGCACTCTGAATTATGATTATTTAACCCTTAAACCGCGGGGTTGTCGGAGGCGCGCTGTGCCCACCCCTCGGGGCAAATCCGTGCTCCAACTGACTTTTTAAAAATATTTGCCAAAAATCAGTTATTAGTCCTAGAATATTATAAATAAATATGCTTATGGCACATACCTTCAGCTTTCTTCTGGATTGTTTTTTTTTAGCATTCGTCGACTACCATAGGACTTGTGAAGACTTCTGAAGTTGGGTAACTAAGTCTCCACTTTACACTTCCCGACTTCCCATACTATGAATACCACTGCCAGATGTTAACACTAGAAACACTATTCAATGATTTCCAAGTAGTTTGGAATCCATTCTCCAAAAAAAAAAAAAAAAACACTGTGAAAGCAACGTAAAATATGAGCGCGTATGAGCCTCCCACTCGCGCTAATTCGCGGCTCGTATTGTCATTTCTTATTCATATACACACTCACACTTTATTATTTCTAGTACTTTATTACACTTATATATGTCTACAGTCCTTTACCGCTTCCCACACGATGTTTACTAGGGGTAGAGGTCACAGGGCCTTTTATAATGGGCGCAAAAGCGGCAGAAATGGAGGGGCTCGACTGCGATGTACCTCCAGCTTGAAGGACGGCAGTGAACTGAGATGTACGTATCTCTGTAGCCAAGAGTTGAAAATGTCAGCTACTAATGTATATGCTAAGAAATAAGTCGTAGGAAATCTAGACAATGCATAATAAATTAGGCAGTTCCAGGTGAATATAAATATCACTCAGGCTTCTCCCTTCCTTTCTTATATACATTTATATTACGAGAATAGCTCATACGGCATATTTCATGGGGAAAAAAGAGGGGAAATTAGTGAACGAGTGCACGTGGGATGTTGCCATGTGATAATTAGCCAATTCCAGGTGTATAGCAATGTCAGTTACCTTATTTTTTATATACAGTAATCCCTCTAATATCCGGACGTCCAATAACCGGACATACTCACTAACCGGACATTCTGGGCTGCCCAACCCCCAAAATGGAAAAAAAATCCGAAAAAATCGATTAATTTTCAATTTTTTGGGACCGCGTCAGTTTGAATTTCGCGCGCGCGCCGATCCCCTCTGTTTACACCTGTGACGCCACTATCGGTCGCCATTACCCACTCCCCTCCTCCCTCGTGAACAACTCCGAAAATGGCGGCCGAAGTGATTGCTTTTGTGGTGATACCCTACCTCCTACAGTGCTTGATACTGCTTTTCACCTTCTTCATCATGTGTGTGATGATGGCCCCGCCTCCTGAGAAGAGGAAAAGAGTGGTTCTGACTCTGGAGAAGAAGAGGCAGATATTGGACAAGGTGGACGCCGGCTGGTCAACAGGGCGCATCTTACGAGTTCAACCTCCCTCGCTCCACCTTGTTTGATATCAAGAAGTCCCAAGACAAACTACAGTAGTACACGGCTGATTTCGCATAGAAGACCAGACGAAACGTGCAGAGGAAGGTGATGTTTACTCCTAAGTATGCAGACATCGACCGCTCCACATTGATTTCGTATCGACAACAACGTGCTGCTGGTGTGTTGGTACGTGGAATGGAGCTGAAAGTTGCTGCTGAGAAGTTCACAAGGCTCCATGGATCGTCACTAGACCACACGGGAATTTACTGTTGTGTACAGTGCAGTTAAGTGATGTTATTCCAGTTATAAAAAAAAAACCTTGGTGAAAGTGTTGGTGAGAAGTGCTGGTGATTCTCAAGTGGAAAGGTGTGTCAGGTGCAACGTCTTCCTGTCAGAGTCTGAGATGATAGAGTGGGTTATTACATCAGGACGGCCGCTTTTTGTTCGTAAGTACCCTAACTTCATGCCTAACATGTTTTCATCATGCTGTACATGTGTTAAAAAATTGCCGAAAATGTTAATCATAATTTCCTGCTTGCTATTTAATTTTTCCATGCATGGTTCTTAAGCAAAACAGCTGGAAAAAAGGTTGAAGCAGTGAATTTCATGCCCGGTCGTAACCTAACCCAACCTATGGTTACCATAAAGATTTTCATGCCTAACGTGTTTTCATCATGCTGTACATGTGTTAAAAAATTACCGAAAATGTTAATCATAATTTCCTGCTTGCTATTTAATTTTTCAATGCATGGTTCTTAAGTAAAACAGCTAGAAAAAAGGTTGAAGCAGTTAATTTCATGTCCGGTCCTAACCTAACCTAACCTATGGTTACCATAAAGATTTTCATGCCTAACCTGTTTTCATGATGCTGTTGTGTTAAGAAGTTACCCTAAATGATGCTGTTAATGTGTTAAGAAGTTACCCTAAATGTTAATCATAATTTCCTGCTTGCAATTTAATTTACCCATGCATGGTTCTTAAGTAAAACAGCTAGAAAAAAGGTTGAAGCAGTTAATTTCATGTCCGGTCCTAACCTAACCTAACCTATGGTTACCATAAAGATTTTCATGCCTAACCTGTTTTCATCATGCTGTACATGTGTTAAAAAATTACCCTAAATGTTAATCATAATTTCCTGCTTGCTATTTAATTTTTCCATGCATGGTTCTTAAGTAAAACAACTAGAAAAAAGGTTGAAGCAGTGAATTTCATGTCTGGTCCTAACCTAACCTAACCTAACATTGTGTTAATCATAATTTCCTGCTTTTAATTTAATTCTTTCATGCATGGTTATTAAGTGCACCAGCTATAAAAAAGGTTGAAGCAGTGAATTTCATGTCCGGTCATAACCTAACCTAACCTAACCAAACCTAACCTAACTTAAACCATTTTTCTGGTAGCAATTAACATCCTTTACTGTATTTGATGCTTTGTATCCAATAATTTAGTGCATAAAATGTGAGAAAAGGTGATTTCCATGTCCTATACTTACTTATACTATGCTGGCAAGTTCTGAGCTCCTATGACACTCACCCCTAAATCATCATTTTTTGGTTAAAATTCAATAAATTCATGCTATGTATGCATTATTTATGTGAAAAGGGACCTAAATAAGTGCTAACCATGTCCACTAGGGAGGTAGGAAGGTAGTTTTCTGATTTAGGTTAGGTTAGGTTAGGGTCATGAAAAACCAGTGCTGGAGCTTCAGGACCAATATCCGGACAAAACCAATATCCGGACATGCCTTTGGCTCTATTACGTCGGATATTGGAGGGATTACTATATATATTTTTTTGTATAAGAATAGGGCATAGGGCTCATTTCAATGGATGAAATCAGTGGAAAAATCCGGGGAAGATTTACTTAGCGCAGAGCGGCTGAGCAGATGATGCGAGAGGGTAATGGAGGGGACGTAGGGAGGGGAGTCTAGAATGGGGGAAAATGGCTAACTTGTTAACAATGGGTGGGAGTACTGATGACATCAGCAGCTCTAACTGTTGTTGGACATTGGCAGTGCTGATAGATGATACAAGTCACCACCTGAAAGCCCTAGCAAATTCAAAACAACACAAAATCACAAAAGTGACACACTGCGGTATGATCCATTGTGCCCGAGCGTCACGGAAGTGACGTCCCGCAGTTAAGGGGTTAAACAAAAACTCACGGCAGTTCAGAGACAACTGTCAGAGTGGTGGGAGGGGGAGACAGTGGGAATGTGAATGTAAACAAGGCCGTTCGGCGCCATGCGCCAAATTCAATCTTACGGGTCGATTTTTTTTTTTTTTTTTTTTTTTTTTTTTTTTTTTTTTTTGAACATCAGCCTACAATGTCTGAACAGTGGTGTAACTGGATAGTGGTCGTCCAGAAAGTAGATAGATTACTGTATTAGAGTTAGGTGAAATATGATAACACCATGTCATTCTACAGTAAATTCCCTTTCTATTGATATATAGATCATGGCAGTTTATGTTAGTTTTCACAGAGAAAAGTGAAAGCTCCCACTGTCATGCTGGCAAATATCCATGCTGGTAATACAGTAAAACCTCGATATAACGGACTTTAGTAGACCGGAATTCGCTTTTATTGGACTCGAGGAGCTTCCGGACTAAACTCCTATATATCGGAAAAAGTCCGATATAGCCAGAAAGCATTCTGGACTGCCTGACAGCTTCAGCTATGTTCACCACAATAAGACAAGTAAAATATATGTTTTTCAGTGCACAGTACAGTATTATTATACCATTTGATTAATATAGTGAAGGTATAACACAGTACAATACTGCAATAGTGGTGAAAACCACTGATGCAATCTGGACTAATGTCTGATATATCGGAAAAGTCCGGATTAGCAGGGGTAAGTCCGGATGTCGCTTTAATCGGAAAATCGCATATTTCGGACTGGCCTGATCCCCAAATAGTCCGATATAGTGAGGTCTTACTGTACTGATGATATTCATGGTAAAAACCTATTTATTATGCATATCTATCTGATGTACTGTTAGGAATATAAAATAATAGCTTGAAGCATAGAGGCTGAGTCAGGCTGATACAATAGGAAATGACAAATCATTTCCTTTCTCACCAACAGTAGGAAACAGTTTCACAAATTCCCTCACTGTGGGAAGCTGATGATAGGAGAACATACGTACATATGCACATACAGGCTTCTAGAAGCTCGACTGACGACCGGTCCATGTGACAGGCACTTCCTACACCAGAAAGAAGGGGAATCTTGATCATTATTAGGAGAGAGACCAGGGAGAGAGAGGAGCTCGGGTTTAAAGTTGGAGAAGCAGGAGAGGGGGGTCTAACTAGAAGAGAGAGAGTTGTGACAGAGAGTTCGCTATAGTGGTACAAACTTAAAGCGGCACATTGGGTGGGGCGTACAGTGTTGCTAAGTTTCCCAAACCTGCATGTGAAACGGCTGTTATATTTGTAAAATGCATCGCAAATAAGGTAAACACATATGAATACAATTTTAACGTATGTATTATAATATATGGAAGAACAGAAAACTTATTATGCATGAAGTATTTATACGGCGTTACAGAAACGTGGCATAAATATTTTATGGCGTTGCTAAAAAAATGTTGTCACTTTTATCTGCTTTTACCTTAGTTCTGGGGTGGGTAATAATGTCACAATTATGATTATAGGATAATGTGCAGGAATATTAGTAAAAATATTCCAGTTTCTTAGTAAAAAAAAAAAATGCATAAACCCTTACCGGCAACACACAGACCCAGTCTCAGCTGGGGAAAGCTTCCTCGTGTCACACTCATTTGTGACCTTGACACAGACAGAATGACAGCTCAGCCAGCCCACTCCTCACAAGACTTTTACCTCCTGGGTGGTGTGGAAATAAAGTAAAATTTACAATATGTACAATATAATGTAAAAGAAAATACAGTAAAACCTCGATATAACGGACTTCAGTAGACCGGAATTTGCTTTTATCGGACTTGAGGAGCTACCGGACTAAACTCCTACATATCGGAAAAAGCCCGATAAAGCCAGAAAGCCTGACAACTTCAGCTATGTTCACCACAATAAGACAAGTAAAAGACATGTTTTTCAGTGCACAGTACAGTATTATTATACCATTTGATTAATGTAGTGAAGGTATAACACAGTACAATACTGCAATGGTGGTGAAAACCACTGATGCAATCCAGACTAATGTCCGATATGTTGGAAAAAGTCCGGATTAGGAGGGGTAAGTCCAGATGTCGCTTTTATCGGAATTTCGCATATATCGGAATGGCTTGGCCCCCAATTAGTCCGTTATAGTGAGGTCTTACTGTAACCCAAAATATGTCTTAAAATACCACAGATGAGAGAGAGAGAGAGAGAGAGAGCAGGCAGCCCAGGAGCCTGGGGGATGTACGTCTCCCCAGGGAGACATACATCCCCCAGGAGAGAAAGAGAGAGACGGAGAAAAAAAAAAAAAAAAAAGCTGGGCCAGGAGCAGTGTTGAGAGCATTGTCAGGCTGAGGGACAGATGGAGGGAGAGAGAGAATGATTGAATGAAAGAAAACAAATCATGGCGCCGCAACAGCGTGGTCATCTGGCGCCATCTGTAAAAAAATAATATTTTTTCAAAATCTAATTAGATTTAATAAAAACAAAAGAAAGAAATGAAAGCACAAGTTTATAAGTCACTCATAAAAGAAACAAAATTGGAGACACACATCCCACAGGAGAGAGAGAGAGTGAGTATGGAAAACGTGGCAACAGTGTACACAGGGTCCGGCCCCACCCAACGCGCCACTTTAAGTTTGTAGCACTATAGTAGCTTAACTATATATCCATCTGTTGCCAGACACCTCAATTCCTCACGGGGTGGCCACAAACAAATTGCCTCCATGTCGCTCTGTCCCCCACCATTTCACTACCCCGTTCGCAACTCACACCCCCCTCTCTCATGTACCTCTCCACTCCATCCCTCCATCTCATCCTCGGCCTCCCCCTCCCTCTACCCCCCTCCACCTCACTCACATACACTCTCCTCATCAGTCTTTCACTCTCCATCCTCTCCACATGCCCAAACCACCTTAACTTGTTTCTCCTGACGCTTCCTATCACATCCACATCCACACCACAACGCTCCTTCACTTCCTCATTTGTTAGTCAGTCTCTCTATATGACTCCACGTGCTCCTCTCAAATAACTCATTTCCACTGCTCTCACTCTTGACGTCTGTCCTTCCAACAGGGTCCAAGCTTCACTTCCATATGTTGGAGTTGGCATCACAATACTGTCATGTAACAACTTTTTCACTTCCATACTCATTTCCCTGTTTCTTATCACTGCTTTCAACGAACCAGCAAGTTTCCTTCCCTGCTGCACCCTTTACAAAAACTTCACCCAGCAGACTTCCATCCTTACTCATCACACTACCCAAGTACTTAAATGCACTCACATTCTCCAATTTATCTACCATGGCAAAGGCAATGAGCCTGAAATTTCAAAAACTACACAAGTAGAAATAAAGGCAAGTACACTTAACTCCCACTATTCGACAGAGATTCGTTCCATAAAAAGTGGTTGAATGACGAACTGGTTCCATAACGAACCAAAGCTTAACACTCAGTGTTAATCTCAGTTTTCCCTTTGAAGAAAATAAAACTACAGTCAACCACAGACTCATCTTTAACTTCTCCCATCACTGATCGCAAGGGAACCGGGGTTATCTTACAAATCTACTACAGCACGGAGTCTACTACAACCCAGTATGCTACAAGATCTACAGTACTCGTCACTTTAAAAACAAATGGTTGGAAAAGGATAAACAGGATAGTGTACGTGGAACAAGGCCAGATTGAAGATGAAAAACATGCAAAAAAAATGTATATTGTTTTGTATGACTCGAATTTCATCAGAATCTCGATGGCTGGATTTACGATGACTCGAAAACGCGTTGTCGGAATCTCAATGGGTTAAAATTGCTAAGTAGGTATATTTTGTTTGTTCTCCAATACTTTTTTGATTGAAAATCAAATGTCAATCATTTGAGATGTATGCAGTACTAAAATAATTTTATTTGAGAATGTAAGTCTGTAAGAAAACATTTCAAATCCCTGTGTCACTTTCATTCATATTTACCAGTATTTTTCCATCTTTATTGAATACTTTTTGAGAGACAAAGGTGGTCAGGAACCTAACCCCCCTGTTTCTGAACAATCTTATGGGAAAAATTGGTTCTTTATGCAACCAGTTCGTCATTCAATCACTTTTTATGGAACGTATCTCTGTCTAATAGTGAGAGTTAGGTGTACTTTTCTTTATTTCTAACTTTCCTTGCATACTTTTTGAAATTTCAGGCTCATTGCCTTTGCCATGGTAGAAAAATTGGCCTGTTATTTAGCTCATGTGATGGTATCTAGAAAGAAAATCTTTAAAAGTACAAGTGAAAGAATTTATAGTTTTATATTAATTACTACAAAAAGTGTCTGTGTGACCACAGTTTTACATGAACAGTGCATATATTCTCCCATTCTCAAGTTGTCACTCCCATTCTCATACACATTTACCCTTTCATTTTGTTTTAGTTACTTCTTCATTCATGCTTCTTTCATTCTGTGTTGCTATGGACTTACACACCTTTGTATGATCGGTTGATTGTTGGTCACCAACTGTTGGTTCACTTGGGCCTAGTGACATTAGTTTGTTTTTAATGTTGTGAGTGGTAGGTGGGGACGCTCCCCGTCCATTCATTCAAGTAGTGCTGCTTTGGGTGTCTCCCCTTTCCTTTCTTCCTTCCTTCCTTTTCTGTCTTTCTTTCCTTCATTCTTTCCTCTTCCTTCTGCCTATGGGTGGCTTTACACTCTCTCTTTTGTCTTTCTTTCCTTCATTCTTTCTTCTTCTTTCTGCCTATGGGTGACTCTACACTGAGTGACAAGCCAAATGGTTTCCTGTACAGCAGGAAACCATTTACTATGCTGCGTGGTAACCATATAACCAGATTATGACACCTGGTGGTTTAGTGGGTGAGGCACTTCAATCAGATTTAGCCGGTGAATGTTTATATTCAAGGGGTGGTTGGGGTTTATTGCTCACGTAATGCCACTTAGGGATGAGTGAGGCTGGTCACTCTCATCCTAAATGTCAGGACCAACCAACCTCCTTTGCTTCTCATGGGGTGACATAGGATTGGGTGATGGATGGATGGATGGCTTTTTTTTTCACAGGATGGGTCACCAACCTCCTGCAAGCCCTTTAGTTGCCCCAGTTATGTGTAGGGAATGTTTGAGTAGCAGTTTTTTTTTCCCATACTCACAGGCAATAGTGTGTAAATGTATCGAAACATGTGTGTTTAGTAATTTCAGACAAAACATGTAAATATGGTTGAGTCTCCCACCAGGAAGTGTTGCCTAAAGCCAGCTGACATGCTTTATTCCCACACCAAGTCCATGATACCGTAGTACTTCCTTGGGATTCCGTCTACATAACACACACTGGTAATGTACTGTAGAGGTTAAATTATTCCTTCTTGCCTGTTATGTTGGATTGTATTGTAATCTTACATAACTGTGTATTCCATAAAAACTGTTTTCTGTTTCAGTTTTGATCTGCGCCAGTCCAATGTGAGTGACACCAACATTGATGCAATGGACCCAGACATGGTACCTGATGTGGTGCTGGTGAAGAAGATGTATGCTGACAAGGCCATACGCAATCGCCGGCGTCGATGGAAGCTTCGTCACCTAGGCATTGATGATGATAATACAAGCCAGAACCGGTTAGTGGTTGTAGAGCATTATACTTTAATGATTTTATTATCAGAATTACCATCCTTTCCATGCCTCAGATATTGCTGTTTATTTATACAGTATTGTATGCAGTTAAAGAAAGTTTATCCATTTTACTGAGGAGGCTCTCCCTCAGCTGAAATTTAACAGAAATATATTTGAATGACAGCAGTAACTGATAGAAAATTTGTTGACCTTTCTGAGTTAATGAAATACCAGTATAAGAGTAGTAGACTTATCAGTTACTGTGCATTCTGTTAAATTTTAAAGAAATCATGAACTGTACAGTACTTGTCATCATCATTGCCATCTGGATCTCCTTTCTCACTTAAGGGCGGGATGAGGAGTAGCAGTGTACAGACAGTCAAAGTTTGCCCAGTTCTATGGGTCACGCTTCCATTCACTCATCATTCAATCCGTTGAAATCCTGGCTTGATCAGATAGGCAAAAAAAAAAAAAAAAAAAAAAAAACATTCTGCAACTTCACATATACTTATCTTATAGAGCCAGTCCAAACGCTGTCACATTAAAAGGGATGCCAAATCCCTGATTATGCACTTCTCCGCACATAATTCATCCATCCAGCTTGGTCTCTTGTCAGTCCCTTAGCCTCACCAACTTCCATAGCTCTCTTCCTCACACACTCATCCACCATATCCCTCCATCTTCTTGGCCTACCTTGCCTCCTCCTTCCTTCAGATTCACTAAGGTATACCTTTTTCACCACTCTATTGTCATCCATTCTCTCCACATGACCATACCATCTTAGTACACTCTCTTTGATTCTGGTTTCCACGGACTTCCTCACTCAGCATCTTTCACGTATCACATTATTCCGTATCCTATCCACTCTTTGTACTCCACTTACATTCCTCAGCAGTCCCTGCTCCACTGCTTCTATTCTTGACATTTTATTTTCATGCCACACCCTAGTCTCACATCTGTATGTTAAAGTTGGCACTAACACTCCTTCATGTAAGCCTTGTGTGGCTGCAACACTCAAGCCTCTGTTTCTTATCAAGTCCTTCATAGCACCAGCTACTTTCCTTCCTTGTGTCATTCTACTTTCCATTTCTTTTGCACATTTTCCTCTCTTTTTCTGTCATTGTACCCAGGTATTTGAACTCTTTTACCAATCCCACTGTCTCTCCATTCACTGTAACATCACACTGGGAGTCACCTTCTCTCTCATTAACCATAACTTTACTGATTTCTTCATTCACTCTGAAGGCATGGTGCTAATAGACATCTACAAAACTCTGTATAGTCTACCAAGCTCTTGCCTGGTATTTGCAAGTAGCACTGCATCATCAGCCTACAACAGATTTGAGATATTCCATTCACTACCAACACCATCCCTCTCTCTATTACTCATATTTTTACTTCTCTGATCGGTCCATCCATGTAAAAACCATGGGGACGTCACGCGACCTTGTCGCATCCATGCATTAATCGTTAACCATTCACTTAGATGCCCATTTACCATTACACATGCCTCACTACCATCTTAAAACTTTTTTTTTTTTTTTTTTTTTTTGTGTGTCCGACTCTGGGCATAGGCTTTACAGCCTGCTATCAAGGCCCAGCCGTCCTCCTAACCTCTATATGTCACCACTTCGGCGCTAACACACACCGTCCATATTGAATACATGCTAGGGCTGTCTCATACAGGACTGGTGTATTGGTATTAGCAGGGTTATTTTTACGACATGTCGGCGGGGCTTCTGGTAGATCAGTAAAGCCTGATTTAATGAAATTCAAATCCTTAAACTGTTCCCTGCCTCAGCGAGGATTCGAACCTGGGTCCTTCGGGACTGCAAGCCAACTCTCTACCGATCGAGCTACCGCCTCCCCATCTTGGTCGCTCCTACCTGCATACCACCTACACCGTACATGTGCAAAGCCTTTCACAATACCTCTCTGTCTACTTTGTCATATACATTTTCCAGATCCAAAAATGCCATAAACACCTTATTGTCCTTCTCATGTTCCTTCTCCACTATCTGTCTCACTGCAAATATTTGATCTACACATCCTGTGCCACTCCTAAAGCCACCCTGTTCATCACTAAGTGGGGCTTCTGATATCTCTCTTACTTTCTCTGTAATAATTCTTCCATATACCTTCTCTACCACACTCAATAAACTTATGACACGATAATGCTTGCACTCACTTCACTCACTTTCATTTTTGCACAGGGAGACAGTCACTGCCTTATTCTACAGTACTGGCACAGTTTCACTCATCCATGCCTTCTTACATATCTCCAACAAGCACTTCATTTCACTCTCCCCACTAAATCATCTCAGCTTACACCTCATCAACCCCAGCTGCTTTCCCATTTTTCAGCCGCTTCACAGCGTTCTTCACCTCCGCGAGTGTCACGTTTCCTGGCACTGCATTCCTTCTCTGTACGCCCCCAAAACCAACCATGATATCAGTCGCTTTGCTCTCTACATTCCCATGCATCAGACTTTCTGAATATTCTTTTCATCTAGGCCGTACCTTATCCCCATGGGTTAGTAATCTGCCACTTACATCCTTCACACTCTTACATTTCTTTCCACTTATTTTTCTACATTTCCAAACATTTTTCCAGAATAACTTCTTATTTTCAGAGTAATTTGCATTAATTTTTCTTCCAAGATCATTATTTACCTCTTTCATTTCCTTCTTCACTATTCTCTCTACATGCTTCTTGCTCTCAGTATATTCAGTTTTTATTTAAACTGAACCTCTGTGCTGTATCCACTCTTGCCACTTCTTCCTCTTTTCCTCCACTGCTCTCTTAACCTCTTCATTCCATCATGCTATATCTTTCTTCATTGCTGTTACTCTTGTCACACCACACACTGCTTTAGCATTCCTAACTAAGCAATCCCTATATGCATTCTGCAAGCTGTGGCATTTCATTCCAATTCAGTGCTGCTAAATCCTCCCCTATTTTGGCCCTGTATTCACCTGCCATTTCTTTGATCATCAGCTTCTCGACTTTCAGTCTCTCTCTTTGATAGCTCCTCTCTCTCTCTTGATCCACCTCACTCTTCTCAGCTTGATTTTGCATACCACGATCATATGATCTGACAAACCTCCACATCATCCTCTCACTGCCCTCATATCAGCAACTCTTCCCAGCATTGATTTCTCTACAAGCACATAATCAATCAGGCTTCTTCGGACAGGATCTCCATTCTCTCTATTCCATGTATATTTGTGTGCAACTTTGCGTTTGACATATCATTTCATTTTTCATTTCATTTTGTTTTTGTAGGCTCCAACATGCTTGGATTCATCGGCCTTGGTCACCTAATGGCGGCTGTCCATGCTAATCGATCTATGGCAGCCTCCCTGTTCAGTCCCTTAACCCTTAGGTCACACTTAATGACCTCGTCCTACATCTTTGTCGATCTACTCCTCGCAAACCCATCCCCAGTATTATTGCTTCTCACTTTCTGCACCCAGTTATCATCCCCCATCCTCTCCACATGCCCAAACCACCTCAATCTACCTCTTCTCATCACAACACCAATACACTTCAATCCCATCCTGCCTCTCAACTCTTCCATTGTATCCCAGCCCCCCCTAGGCCTTGAATGCAGGGATGCACTGCACATCCACCAAATCATTGTCATTTCTGTATGGTTGAGCCTGTGAATATCCTTTTCCTTTACTTCTCAGGTCTCACCTCCATACAGAGACCTCTTAGCATGTAAGGAGATCCCTTTCATTGTCAGGAGAGGCAACAGCTCCCTGAACTTCTTCCAACCACTTCACACCCTAGCTACAGAGCTAGGTCCAGCCCCACCTCCAGCACATGTCTCCCAAATAACAAAACTCTTACACACACAAGAGACTTACCAGCAAGTTCAGTCCTTTCACACCTGACAATCTCCACCTGCTCTCCCCAACACGCCGCACACATAAAATAGCATTATGAAGTGCACATTCTCCTTTCCTGACTCATGTCCTTCAGGCACTTCCCATTATCATTCTCTCCTGGTACTCCATTATTACCCATTATATCATTCACAGGACCAGTGCCTACTCTCTGATTCATATTGTCACTTAAAAAAACTTTATACCTCATGGGCATTTCTCCTACTACTTCATCCAGCTCATCCCAAAACCTGTCTTTTTCTGTCTTACTCCTATTATTACACGGTGCATACTCTACAGTCACTGCCACTTTCACCTTCTCAAACTTGATATACATACATCTCAAGCTGGTACATTTGTAGTCTTTCATTCCACTTTGCCACACTTCATTCATTAACAAAGCAACTCCCCCCTTGTATCTTCCTCACCAATTCATTCCCGACCTTACACACTTTACACCCTCCCACTCCACTTCACACCCTTTCATCTTTGTTTCATATAGTGCCATCATGGCATATCTTGCACTCTTGAACACATTCACCACATCCACCCTCTTACTTTCTTCATTCACACCTCTCACATTCCACATAACCATGTGAATCTGCCCATTTGGGTGGGGCCCCGGGCAGGTATTGGGCCCTCTGAAATGTTTGCCATAGTTTAGTGATTTTAGATAGGGGAATTAACTCTCACAGTTCATTAACATTTTGAAACTAAAGTCCTTCCTGTTTGAGAATATCCTGTTATGAGGGGACATAGTTCCACGCTGCAGCCTGTGCCAGCACATATTATCGCTGTAATTGGAAGAAGTTCAGGGAGGTCTTGCCTCTCCTGACATTGAGAGGGCTCACTCTCCGTACTAAGGGATCTTTGTATGCCGCATGTGTTAGGAGTTTATTGTTGTATGGTAATGAGACCTGGGCAGTAAAGGAAGAGGATATTCACAGGCTCAAATGAACAGAAATGGCAGTGATTAGGTGGATGTGCAGTGCATCCTTGAGTGTGTGGCTGGGGGGGGGGGGAGGTCTTGATGTACAGTGGAAGAGGTAAGAGGTAGGATGGGACTCGAGTGTTTTGTGTTAGGATGAGGAGAGATAGATTGAGATGGTTTGGACTTGTGGAGAGGGTGGGGGATGACAGTTGGATGCAGAAAGTGAGAAATGTTAACATTAGGGGTAGGTCTGCGAGAGGTAGACTGAAAAAGACCTGGGATGAGGTCGTTGAGTGTGACCTCAGGAATAAGGGACTGATTAGGGAGGCTGCCAGAGATCAAGCAGCATGGATAGCTGCCATTAGGTGACCTAGGCTGACCCATGCAAGCATGTCGGAGCCTTTAAAAACGTAAGAAAGCAATTACAAGACAGAGCTACATAACACAACTAGGCACATAGAACAATCACTCTACAAACATTACTAGACCCCCTTCAACAGCATTTCATCTCTAGACATTCCAGCATTAGCAGTGAAGAAACATTCTTATTTCACATGCTGGGCAGTACAGTACCTCAATCAGAACTCTTTAAAGATAACTTTCAACTTATAATGGACATTACATTCTTCAGTTTTCCGACGTTAAGCGGCTTGTCGCATTGTGAATCCTTTATTGAATCAGTTCAAAAGAATATTGATCTATTGAATCAGTACAAAAGAATATTGATGCATTTCTGACAGCATCCATTTCCACTACTCCCCTTCCAATGCAGCAGCATCCATTTCCACTACTCCCCTTCCAATGCAGCAGACTCTCATTATACATGAAGTATGTGATGAATCTCTTATATGATGACAAAAAAGTTAGGACCTTTATTGATATACAGTAACATTATCCCTTATACAATTTAATTTCCATCACATAAGTCTACAGTAATTTGTTTGTTCCAAGATGGCATTTGCACTTTTCACTCGGGTGTATTAGCGTCAGTGATGAACACTGTGGTGGTGGCGGCATTCAAACCGCTAGTAAGGTGCAGCGAAGTTAAATAAATATCAGTTTAGTTGAGTTGGAAACTTGTATTTAGGTTATTTTGGTGGTAAGCAGCAAGTGAAGTGGAACAACTACTAGTATAGTGAGTTGGATACTTAGACTTTATGAGAGGTTGCATTAAAACAACTAGACAAAATTCAGAACAAAGCTGTTGGAATTGTTAATAACCCTGCTATTACAAATAAATTACCTCCCCTACAAGTAAGGAGGAATGTTGCCTTCGTTGCGATTATTTTACAGATATTTTTATGGCAAATGCTCAGACGCAGTTGCGTCCACTGTGCCACCTCTCCATGCCTTTCCTCGTGCTACACGTGCATCTGGCAGCACTCATGACTGGAATATCACACAACCATATTGCAGAACTTCTGTGTATCAGAATTCTTTTATTCCCCGAACTATTGTATATCTCTCTGGAACTCGCTGTTTAAGTCCAACTATTACAGATATTTTGTGAATGGAGGACACCAGTAATCTGGTGTATGGATTTTTTTTTTTTTATTCATTTGTATTTCCTTCCTCTGTTCTGTAATTTAAAAAAAAAAAAAAAGTATCCCCATTGAACCCCATGTTGTACTGTAATTGATGATATGTGAGATATTGTTATGCAATGATTTTTTTCAAATACATCTTCACTGTAAAATGAGGGCATGCTGTATATAACCAATTGAATAATTACTTGCCACTGGATTGTTTAGCATGCTCAAATGTACATAATATTAAAGTTGGAATGAGTCGATTATCTGGAGCATACAGGCACCTCCTTCTGCCTCTGTCACTTATGTTCGATCACAGATGTGTGTGGTTGTATCTCTGCCTTGTACTTTTAAGTTATTATATATCTTCTTTTGTTTTAGCCCTTGGCACCAAACAGTTATTTTAGTAAAAGTTGGTCCTATTAATTCAGTTAAATTTTCATTCATACACTTGTAAAAGCAGCATTGTCTTCTACATTAGGATAGTTTGTCCTGGTACATTTAGCATGTAAATGCATTTTGTCATAAAAGAATGAATCCACAGAATGCAGATAGCTGGTACCTGTACAACTATTTACTTGATGTCCCTATTGCACTGTAGTTTCATTGTGATGTAATCCGTACATATACAAGAGAATGTATGTATACTGTGTATATATATAGTGTATATATACAGT
>JAGKTI010013379.1:7170-23123 GCA_018397915.1 Birgus latro
GTAGTCGTAGTTGTTCCCTAGGCAGTCTGGCCGAACAGCCCCGAGTCCCTAAGGAAGGCCATGGCCGAGACCGGGCTTTCCCACAGAGCTCTCAAGGAGTGTATCTTGTGTTGTTGGCATCGGTGATTGTGTGCAATGCAGTCTTCCATGATGTCCTAATAGTATGGGGTGCTGTGTTACATCCTGGACAGGCATCAGCGATGGAGTCATCCTGCCTCTTTTGATATCTTAAGAGGGCTGGATGATGCCCACATCTCAGCTTGGCCAGGTGGACCCTGTCCTCATGAGGGAGATAGCATTCAGATGGATGGATATCATGAGGCCGTGCATGCAGCTGTGTTTTGTATTTAAGTGACTGATTGGAATGGCGAGTGATTTGAGTATGAATATGCTTCTGGAAGCTGGTCTGAGGCAGGCAGGGGGGAAGAGATGACAGTATTTGTGTATGATATCATGTGCTGGGTGTTGTTTTGATGTTCCTTGGTGTGTGTGGATGTGTGCCATGTAGTGTAGTAGATGTTGTGGGTTTGTGGAGGCTGCAGCGAGAATTTGGGTGCCTCTCATGTCTAGATGATGCTTTGGTTTCTTGGTGTAGGTGGTCTGTAGGTGTAGTAGCTGTGCAGCCTGTGATTATTTTTAGGGCCTTGTTTTGTATGGTCTGAAAAGTGTTACAGTGTGTTTTAATGAGATTAGGAGCCCAAGCAGGGCTTGCATAATTCATCACCGAACGTATATATTGTTTGTATACTGTGGTGGTGGTTTCTTTGTTGTGTCCAAATGTTGTATGGGCAAGTGACTTCAAGGCACTGAGTCTAGGTGTTAATTTATTTTTGATGTTTGTGATGTGTTGTTTAAATGACACTGATGTATTGTAAGTTACACCAAGGATTTTGTGTGTGTGTGTGTGTGTGTGTGGTAGGGGAGTGTTGTTTATGGTGAGGTGTGGAATGTGACTGTGTTCTGCTGTCCAATTTATGAGAAGGGTCACTGAAGATTTGGCTGGGGCTATTATGAGCCTGTTTGTGGTGAACCATTTGTGTAGTGTGTTGATGTAAGGTTGGGGGATGTGTGCAGCTGTGTTTCGTTTTGGTGTGTACATGTAGGAGTTATGTCGTCTGCATAGGAAGCTATTCGTATCTGTGGTGTGTGGGGTGTGGGTATGTCATCATGTATAGGTTAAAGAGTGTAGGGGACAAAACAGAACCTTGGGGGATGCCATTTGTGAAGTTTCTGATGTTCGAGGACTGACCGGCAAAAGTTAATGTGCACATCTGTCTGCTAAGTAGTTTGCCAGTCATCTTTTTGTGTTATTGTGCATGTTTGTGTTGAATATTTTGTTTGTGAAGTTGTGGTGCGGGATGGAATCAAAAGTCTAGTGTGACAAGAAGTGTTCTATGTGGTGGCCTAGCTGAATTCATGCCATCAAAAACTCTCAGTGTAAGGTCTGTAAGAAGAGTGTTTGTGGAGTGTAGTGGCCTAAAACCATGTTGTGATGGGGCTAGGGGTGTGTGAGGTGTACCTAGTTGTAGTACTAGTCTTTCAGTGACTTTGGAGGGGGGTGCAGATGAGTGTGATGAGGCGGTATGAGGAAGGTAACGTGGAGTCTTTGCTGGGTTTGGGGATAGTGATGATAATGCCATGCTTCCAGATGCTGGGTTTATGTTGTGTGAATAACTGTAGTCTGATATGTTGGTGAGTGCTTGTATGCCTTGTGGTCCAAGGTGTTTAAGGTGTATGTTGCTTATGTTGTCTGGTCCACAGGCAGATGAGTGCTTGAGGTTGCTGATGATGTGCTTCATCTGGTTGTACGTGAAAGGTGCGAAGTTTGGGTCTTGGGGAACTGTCTCTTACGTCGGATGATACGTCGGTCATCACGATGGTGGTTTAGATGGCTGACATGTGAAAAGTGATTGATGAGAGTATTTGCTTGTTATCTGTTTGAAGGTATGGTGTCTGTTGTTGTGATGGCAGCGTGTGACTATATAGTGTTCCTGTTGGAGAGTGTGATGCTATTTAGTGTTTTGTAGAGTTTGCTGGTGTTTGTTTTGTGATCAAGTGTTTGGAGATAATTATTCCAATTTAGTGTTTGCTGTTCTGATATTTTATTGTTTATCTAAATGCTGAGTTCTTGTATTTGTTGTACGGTGTCATGTGTATGGGGTGTTCGGGAGTGTCGTAGTGTGTCCCGTTGTCTGATGAGGCCTTGAATTTCTGGTGTGAAGCTGGGGTTGTGTCTTTTTCTGTTGCCTCTAGGGATGTGTCTTTTGTCTGCATTTTGTATAATTGTATTGAAAGTGTGCACAGTGGTGTTGATGTCTGTGATGGATATACTGCTTAATGTTTCAAAGTGTTGTTCTGTTTCAGTTGTGAAGGCCTCCCAGTTGGCTCTCTTATAATTAGTGTATGTGTGTTTGTGGCCAGCTGGGGTGATTCTGGTTTTGGTAGTGATGATGACTGGGAGGTGGTCAGAGCGAAAGGTTCTGACCAATCTCCAGTAAGTTATGGGGGTGAGGTTTGGGGAGCAGAAGGTGATGTCTGGGGATGATGGGAGGAAGAGGGCTTGGTGTGGGATATGGGTATCTGTTCAATGAATCAATGCTCCCTTGCAGTAGACAGCCACCTGCGAGGCTTGGAGAAGAGTGCAGAAGCTTGATTCTCAGATGGATGCTGCATTTGTGTCTCTTCATCCAGTTAACAGGGGCACCACAGAAGGCTCCACATTATCCCATTATTTGGTTGTATGGTTACCATCCAGCAGTATAAATGACTTCCTAAATTAAAGGAAAACAATAGGCTTATCACTCAGTGTACAGTCATTGGAAGTGAAAGAAGAGTAGTAAAATGTGACAGGAAGGATGGGAGAAATAGGAAGAGCATATGGCAGACACAGAAAAAGAATGACAAGGGTGAAGGAAGATGTAGGCAGAAATACATCAAGTGAGTGGGTGATGGTTGCCACCACCTACAATCATTCTGTGCTGCAAAGAAAAGAAAACTACAGGTGTTAAGGAGCAGATTACAAGATACAACTGAGGCTCATCTTACAGTACATGATTTTGGGATGTGGGAAAATTGTATGTTGGGAGAATTCATGTAAAATGAACTGAATTTCTCATAAGAAAATTAATTTGGGACCAGACCTCTCCAGAAACTGACCTGCATCTCCTCTCCATATCCAACTCCCATACTGCTCTTTCAGAAAAAAGTGAATGTGCACAATTAGACCAAACCTGGTGAAAGAGTTTAAGGAAATCAAGAACAAAGTGGTTCACCTTTGTGAATAATCAATCAAAAGTCAAGGTCACAAGGCAAACTCAAAGATCAACCCATGTGCATTTGTGTGTGAACTACAACAATTTTTATCTGATCTGAACCATATTTGGTGGATGGGTTGAGGGTCAGCCAAGGGGATGGCCTATTTTTCTAAGAACAACAGGTCAAAGGTCAAGGTCATATGGCAAGATCAACTCGAAGTTTATCCAATTCAGACCAAACTTTGTGAAAAGGTTCAGGCTAAGATAAGGATGTTCGATTCATTTTGTTTCGTTTTTGAAGGCTCCAACATACATGCATCGGCCTTTGTCACATAATGGAGGCTATCCATGCTGCTCAATCTAAGGTAGCCTCCCTGTTCAGTCCTTTAACCCTGAGGTCACACTTAATGACCTCATCCCATGTCTTTCTCGGTCTACCCCTCCCTAACCCTCCCCCAATATTAACACTTCTCACCCTCTGCGCCCAATTATCATCCTCCATCCTCTCCACATGCCCAAACCACCTCAACCTACTTCTCCTCATCACAACTCCAATACACTCCAGTCCCATCCTACCTCTCAACTCTTCGATCATAAACCCAGCCCCCCCAGCCCTTGCATGCAGGGACGCACTGCACATCCACCTAATCACTGTCATTTCTGTATGTTTAAGCCTGCGAATATCCTCTTCCTTTACTGCCCAGGTCTCACTATCATACAGCATCACACTCCTAACACATGCTGCATACAAAGTCCCCTTAGCATGTAAGGAGAGTCCTCTCAATGTCAGGAGAGGCAACAGCTCCCAGAACTTCTTCCAACCACTTCTTACCCTAGCAACTGAGCTAGCGTCAGCCCCACTTCCAGCACATAACATGTCTCCCAAATAACAAAACTCCTCCACACACTCAAGAGACTCAGCAGCAAGTTCAAACCTTTCACGCCTGACAATCTCCACTTGCTCTCCCCGACATGCTGCACAAATAAAATCAACATTATCTCGCAGTCTACCTCTAATACCACTACATCTCTTGTGCACCCATTTATCACAAACACTGCACAAGATGGAATTACTTCCCACACCTTTGTGGCAAACTGCACATGGCCACTCTCCCTCTTCTTTGACTGTACCGCCACCAACCCTAGATATCATCACTTTTGTTTGATCTGCATTTACCCTTAAGCCCTTGTGCCCCATACCATCTCTCCACTTCCACTCCGCCTCCTTTTCATTCTCTGCAATCAGCACTAAATCATCAGCATACAACTTCTCCCACGGGAGTCCATCTCTGAAATCACGTGACAGGGCTTCAAGTACCATGATAAACAACAAGGGGCTCAAAACTGACCCCTGATGCACACCAACATTCATGGAAAACTCATCACTCAAATCTCCAATCACTCTTACCTGGGTGTGAGCACCCACATACATGGTAATAACCACCCTAACCAGCCACTCTTCCAACCCTAGCTTTCTCATTGCCCAGTTCACCACCTCTCTAAGAACTCTGTCAAAGGCCTTTTCCAAATCAACAAAAACAAAATATAGTTCCCTTTTCTTTCCAATATATTTTTTCCTGAAGCTGTTGAACAATGAATATGGCATCAGTGGTCCCCCTGCCTGGCATTAACCCAAACTGCATCTCATCAATATTCACTCTTTCTCTAATCATACCTTCTAGAACTCTCTCCATTACTTTCATTATCTAATCTATGAGCTTTATATCTCTATAATTTCCTCTTTCCAGGGCATCACCCTTCCCTTTGTACACATTTACAATTACACTCTTCAGCCAATCATCTGGGACAACACACTCATATATAATCATTATTTATCAGGTCGGTGACTAACCTCACCCCAATGTCTCCTGAAGCCTTCAACATTTCAGCAGTCAACCCAGACACACCTGCTGCCTTCCCCACCCGCATCTTGCTTGTTGCCTCACTCACAGTAGCAGCGTCAATCAAAGGCCAAGGGTCAAACACTGGATCTGCTGGCTCCAAACCTTCCCTGTCCCAGTCAAACTCCTCATTCAACAACCAGCCATAATGCTCTCTCCATGCATCTTTAATATCCCCACTGTTCACCACTACCCTTCCTTCATCATTCTTCACACACTGTTCAATATCCCGATTATCCCTCTTCACCTGATTTGCCACCCTAAATATCATATTTTTCCTTTCCCCATGATTTAGATTATCAAGTAAAAGTCTCTGTGACTCAGACTTCGCCCTGTATACCTCTCTTCTAGTCCTAAGCTTGGCAGTCAAGTATTCCTCCCTGTTACCACCCTTTTTCCATTCCCAGAAAAGCCTTCTTTTCTCCTTAACGGCAGCTTTTGCACCCTCATCCCACCACCAAGTTACTTTATGTTTTGGTGGGCCTCTTGTCCAACCACAGATTGCATCAGGAACTCTCAAGAGGTTGTTCTTAAGGGCTCTGTACTGTTCATTAATGCCTCCGTCTACGGGTCCCTGTTCAGCCACCACTCTCCTCATCTCACTATAGAAGGCATCCCTTACTGCTTGGTTTCCCAGCTTCCATATTTTCCTCCTAGGTACATATGTCCTCCTCATCACTCATTCTTTAAGCACCATGTCACATATCAATAGTTTGTGCTGCTGCACACACACTCTTCGCTTCCTATAACTTTAACATCCCTCACTAACATCTTATCAACCCTCCTGACCAGAAGATAATCTAACTGACTGCTGTTTCCCTCTGACTCATATGTAATCAACCTACTCACCCTCTTTCTAATATGTGTATTGCACACAATCATGTCCATTGCCTCCCCAAACTAGAGTATTCTTTCCCCTTCCACATTTCTTATACTATATATATATATATATATATATACATATTTTTTTTTGTGTCCGACTCTGGGCATAGGCTTCACAGCCTATTATCAAGGCCCAGTAGTCCTCTTACATACTAACACCTCTACAAGTCACCACTTTGGCACTAACACCCACCGTCCATATTGAATACATGCTAGGGCTGTCTCATACAGGACTGGTGTATTGGTATTAGTGGGGGTACTTTTACGACATGTCGGCGGGTCTTCTGGTAGATCAGTAAAGCCTGATTTAATGAAATTCGAATCCTTAAACTGTTCCCTGCCCCAGCGAGGATTCGAACCTGGGTCCGTCGGGACTGCAAGCCACCTCTCTACTGATCGAGCCACCACCTCCCCCACTGACTCCTTCATAACCATTAGCTGTTTCACCCACATGATCATTTAAATCCCCTCCCAAAACCCCCATACCACCTACTACACGTATTAAATCATCCCAAAATCTAACCTTCTCTACCTCGTCCAACCCTGCCTGTAGAGCATATGCCGATATAATTGCAATAATTTTCCCATCGATCAAAATTTTCACTACCAATATCCTATCGCTTACTCTCATAACATTCATAACATATTCCACCCATTTCTCCGCAACCAACGCACCCACACCCCGATATCCGTCAGTTCCCCCCCTGCCAAAACAACTTATAATAGCAATCCTTCCCAACAATCTTTGTGGCTGATCCACCACTGTACCGAACTTCCTGCAAACATGCCACATCCACCCACCTCCTACTAAATGCCTCAATGACTTTCCCCGCTCTTCCCCTCAAACTTCCCACATTCCACAAACCCACTCTAATCTCCCTGGGTGATTTACTGTCCTCAGGCTTGTTGTGATGCTTATACAGTAATCCCTCTATTATTCGGATGTCCAATATCTGAACACCCTCACTATTCGGATATTGTGGGCTGCCCAACCCCCAAAATGCCAAAAAATTTGAAAAAAAAATTGAAAAAATTTCGATTTTTTAGGACCGTGTCAGTTTGAATTTCCCGCGCGCTGATCGGCTGTGTTTATGCACGTGGCGCCTGTCTGTCGGTCCCCATTTCCCACTCAGCTCCAGCCTCGTGAACAACTCCGACAATGGCAGCCGAAGTGATTGCTTTTGTGGTGATACTCTACCTCCTACAGTGCTTGATACTGCTCTTCACCTTCTTCATCATGCGTGTGATGATGGCCCTGCCACCTGAGAAGAGGAAGAAATTGGTTCTGACTCTGGAGAAGAAGAGGGAAGGGTATTGGAAAAGATGGACGCCGGGTGGCCGACATCACGGATTCGTCGTGAATTCAATCTCCCTCGCTCCACCTTGTTTGATATCAAGAAATCCAGAGACAAACTACAGCAGTACATGGCTGATTTCGCTTTGAAGACCAAACAAAACGTGGAGAGGAAGGTGATGTTTAGTCCTAAATATGCAGACATCGACCGATCCACGCTGATTTGGTAACGACAACAACGTGCCACAGGTGTGTTGGTATGTGGAACGGAGCTGAAAGCTGCTTCTGAGTTCACAAAGCTCCAGGACTCGTCACTAGACCACACGGGAATTTACTGTTATTGTCACGAATTTTCTACATTGTAACGTTGTGTTGAGTGAGTCGTGACATCGTCCCGTAAATTTCAATTGTTTGTTGGCGCGTTAGCCGTTACACGCCGGCGCGCGCATCTCCCACGCTCGTCGCGCCGCCGATTTGAATGGGAGCTCAGTTTGACTGTAGACACGGCGAGACGCGGGACGCCTCCCTAGGCTCTGTGCTTTCTAGCGTTTTTCAGATTTCAGCTTGTATTGGCGTGTCTCCTGCAGCCCCACCCACTTTGGTGATCGTCACAGCAGCTCTGTTTCATCCATACCGATCAGTATTTTCTGGTTTTTTCCTAGGCTAAGCTTTTTGAAATATTTAGCCGTTATCTGAGTGTTTGAGCGAGTGAGTGCATTCCTTTATTTGATTTGAATTTCATGTAACGTAAATTCATTTCTTTGTAATTAATAAATTCACAGTTCTTTTCTTGAGCTTTGTTAAAGTTGTTAACTGTGTTTGATTATTCCACTCTATTAATTAATACAGTTTGCTACTCTGCGTTAGCACAACTTTTGAATTAAATCACGGCCGGTACTTAGGCCAGCTTTGAATCACTATAAATCCGTTGTGTTAGCTAGGAGTTGGCTCAGCCAAGAGCTTGTTATTATTATTATTATAATTTTTTTTTGATTGTTGGGGGGGGAGAAGAAACTTTCTCGTAGGCCAACGGTACAATATTGCAGCTCAATAGAGTACTCTGTCTAGTTCTCTGCTGCGTGCCGTTGAGGAAGTTTGTAATTCTCGACCCCAGAGAATTGACATAGCACACTTAGCTATACATTGTATACCAATTATACAATATTTCAAAGTTCTTGGGAATACTTAAATTTCCCCTGACATCTGGCGACACGCCAGAGGAAAAATCTCATTTTCCCCTGACATCTGGCGACCTCGCCAGAGCAAACTCTCATTTTCCCCTGACAGTTATGTACAGTGCAGTGAAGTGATGTGATGCCAGTCATGCAAAAAAAACGTTGTGGAAAGTGTTGGTGAGAAGTGCTAGTGATTGTAAATTGCTAAAGTTGTGTGGTGCAATTTCTTCGTGTCAAAGTCTGAGATGATAGAGCGAGTTATAGACGGCGGCTTCTTTTTCGTAAGTACCCTAACTTCATCAAAATTCCTTGTTTTGTTCTTTCCATATCATTAATCTCATGCATAAACTGTGTGCAAGATGATTTCCATAATGATTTTCGTGTCTAACCTGTTTTCATCATGCTGTAAATGTGTTAAAAAATTACCAAAAATGTTAATCATAACGTCCTGCTTGCAATTTAATTTTTTCATGCATGGTTCTTAAGTGCACCAGCTAGGAAAAAGGTGGAAGGCAGTGAATTTTGTGTTCGGTCATAACCTAACCTAACCTAACCTATGCTTACCATAAAGATTTTCATGCCTAACCTGTTTTCATCATGCTGTAAATGTGTTAAAAAATTACCAAAAATGTTAATCATAATTTCCTGCTTTTAATTTAATTTTTTCATGCATGGTTCTTAAGTGCACCAGCTAGGAAAAAGGTGGAAGGCAGTGAATTTCATGTTCGGTCATAACCTAACCTAACCTAACCTATGCTTACCATAAAGATTTTCATGCCTAACCTGTTTTCATCATGCTGTAAATGTGTTAAAAAATTACCAAAAATGTTAATCATAATGTCCTGCTTGCAATTTAATTTCTTCATGCATGGTTCTTAAGTGCACCACCTAGGAAAAAGGTGGAAGGCAGTGAATTTCATGTCTGGTCATAACCTAACCTAACCTAACATTGTGTTAATCATAATTTCCTGCTTTTAATTTAATTCTTTCGTGCATGGTTCTTAAGTGCACCAGCTAGGAAAAAGGTGAAAGGCAGTGAATTTCATGTCCGGTCATAACCTAACCTAACCTAACCAATTTTCTGGTAGCAATTTACATCATTTACTGTATTTGATGCTTTGTATCTAATAATTTAGTGCTTAAAATGTGAGAAAAGATGATTTCCATGTCAGATACTTACTTATACTATGTTGGCAAGTTCTGAGCACCTATGCCTCACTCACCTCTAAATCATCATTTTTTGGTTAAAATTCAATAAATTCATGCTTTGTGTGCATTATTTATGTGAAAAGGGACCTAAATAAGTGCTATACATGTCCAGTAGAGAGGTAGGAAGGTAGTTTTCTGATTTAGGTTAGGTTAGGTCATGAAAAACCAGTGCTGGAGCTTCAGGGCCCAATATCCGGACAAAACCAATATTCGGACATGCCTTTGGCCCTATTACATCGGATATTGGAGGGATTACTACTTGTATTTAGTCATAGTCAGTAGAGATAAAGGGAGGGTAAACATTCCACAGGCCCCACCCACTGCACAGTCTGAGGTCCAGGCAATGGATCTAGGACCCCTAGCCCACCAGCTGACCAGTGGCTGTGGTAGTGGCTTTGGGGCACCCTGCCAGGACAGCTGCAGGGACACCCTCCAAGCGCGCCTTGTCACTGCAACTGCCCCGCCATTATACACCCACTGATAGAGCAGCCTCCTGGGATGCTACTCCCAGGTTCGGGCCCCTCTCTATAGGGTGGAAGCAGCAGCCTGGGAACCACAATGCCCTGTACCCTCTAACACAAGTTCGAGCCTCATCTCACCCTGGACCCATGATCTATGCTGGCGGAACCCCCATCATGTACCCCTCCCCAAAAGTCCACCATTAGGTAGCGGGGGCAAAGTTTTCTGGCCGCATGCCCTTGCTGGCATCAACCCCTGTAACGTAATGGGATATGTTGTGTGATATGTAAAGCGCATGTGGTGTAGTGCATAGATGGTTAGAGGAAATGTTTGGGAGAGTATGCTGGTTTACTCTCCATGTTACTGTCACACTGAAAGGGTCAGCAACGGGGGATGGTTAGGTAGCTAGTGAAACAGGAGCTCCAGCTCTCCCTATCACTAGCATTCTCATTCCCCTTGGGGGTACCACCCTGTTCGGCTCGTGCTACAGCCTCCTCCCATGTGGGGATTCAATTGTGAGAACAGTCAAAGGAAAGGTCAAAGGTAAGGTACCAAGGCATGGCTACTTTAGCAGATCTGATTCAATTTAGACTAAACCTGGCAAAAGGGCTGGGGTTAGTATGGATGAAGAATTCTGTTGTAAGGGCAACCACCCAAAGGTCATTAGAGGGCAAGGTAGAAGTTCAACCCGTGTGTGTGTTCTGTGTAAACATATAAATCAATTTTGATCTGATTTTAAGATTTTAACCAAACTTAGTGAAAGGGTTGTGGCTCAGCCAAGGGGTTGATCTATTTTTAAAAAATATTAACTCAAAGGAGAAGGTCACATGACAAGGTCAACTTAAATGGTTTTACCTGACGAACTAAAATTTGTGGAAGTACTAAGGGACAAAGACGAAAGGAATACAGTTCTGATGATAATCCCTCAAAGGTCAGGGTCACATGTTTGACCCTATACTGTTTTGACTTTATCTGGACTGAAACTAATTGTAAGGAACCTTGAGTGACAGCCAAGAATGATGAAATTCAGTTGTGACGACATTACATCAAAGGCCAAGGTCACTGTGAAAGGCCAACTCAGACAGGGCTGATTCAGTTTAAACCAAACTTGGTGGAAGTGATGGTTGTCAAGCACGAATGATGTATTCAAATTTTAAGAACAATTGGTCAAAGGCAAAGGGCACAGAATAGTCAAATGTTTGGTTCTTTGACCAACTGTAGGATGAGTGTTGCACTATCTGAGGGTTCCATCTTCTTAACTCTGAGACTGTGAAGGGGTAGGCAACCTTCAATTTTTTACGTCGTTACTGAAATAAATTATAAGTGAACAAGACAAATGACATCTTTAACCCCTTAACCACGGGGTTGTCAGAGGCACGCCGTGCCCATCCCGTGGGGCAAATCCGCGCTCCGACTGACTTTTAAAAATATTTACCAAAAATCAGTTATTAGTCCTAGAATATTATAATTACATATGCCTATGGCAAATACCTTTAGCTTTCTCCTGGGATGTTTTTTTTTACCACTCGTCGACTACCGTAGGACTTGTGGAGACTTCTGAAGTTGAGTAACTAAGTCTCCACTTTACACTTCCCAACATCCCATACTATGAATAGCACTGCCTGATATTAACACTAGAAACACTATTCAATGATTTCCAAGTAGTTTGGAATCCATACTCCAAAAAGAAAACACTGTGAAAGCAATGTAAAATACAAGCGTGTATGAGCCTCCCACTCGCACTAATTCGCCACTCGTATTGTCATTTCTTATTCATATACACACTCACACTATTATTTGTAGTACTTTATTACACTTATATATTAAAGTCCTTTACCGCTTCCCACACGATGTTTAGTAGGGGTGGAGATCACAGAGCCTTTTATAATGGGCACGAAAGCGGCAGAAATGGAGGGGCGTGACTGCGAAGTACCTCCACATTGAAGGACGACAGTGAACTGAGATGTACGTATCTCGGTGGCCAAGAGTTGAAAACGTCAGCTGCTAATGTATATGCTAAGAAATAAGTCGTAGAAAATCTAGACAATACCTAATAAATTAGGCAGTTTCAGGTGAATATAAATATCACTTAGGCTTCTCCCTTCCTTTCTTATATACATTTATATTACGAGAATAGCTCATATGGTATATTCCATGGGGAAAAAAACAGGGGAAATTAGCGAACAAGTGCAGGTTAGATGCTGCCAAGTGAAAATTAGCCAATTCCAGGTGTATGGCACTATCAATTACCTTATTTATATATACAGTATATATATATATATATATATATATATATATATATATATATATATTATTTTGTATAAGAATAGGGCATAGGGCTCATTTTAATGGTTGAAATCAGTGGAAAAATCCGGGGAAGATTTACGAAGCGCAGAGCGGCTGAGCAGACGACACGAGAGGGTAATGGAGGGGAGTCTAGAATGGGGGAAAATGGCTAAATTGTCAACAATGGACGGGAGTACTGATGACATTAGCAGCTCTGACTATTGTTGGACATTGGCAGTGCTGATAGATGATATAAGCCACCACCTGAAAGCCCGGGCGAATTCAAAACAACACAAAATCACAAAAGTGACACCCCGTGGTATGATCCATTAAGCCCGAGCGTCACAGAAGTGATGACCTACCAATGTGTTTAAGGTGTATGTTGCTTATGTTGTCTGGTCCACATGCAGATGAGTGCTTGAGGTTGCTGATGATGTGCTTCGTCTGGTTGTAAGTGAAAGGTGTGAAGTCTGGGTCTTGGGGAACTGTCTCTTAAGTCGGATGATACGTCGGTCATCACGATGGGGGTTTAGATGGCTGACATGCAAAAAGTGATTGATGAGAGTGTTTGCTTGTTGTTTGTTTGAAGGTATGAGGTCTGCTGTTGTGATGGCAGCATGTGATTGTCTAGTGTTGCTGCTAGAGAGTGTGATGCTGTTTAGTGTTTTGTAGAGTTCGCTGATGTTTGTTTTGTGATCAAGTGTTTGGAGATAATTATTCCAATTTAGTGTTTTCTGTTCTGATATTTTATTGTTTATTTGAGTGTTGAGGTTATTGTAAGGTGTCATGTGTAAAGGGTGTTGAGGAGTGTTGTAGTGTGTCCTGCTGACTGATGAGGCCTTGAGTTTCTGGTGTGAAGTTGGGGTTATGTCTTTTTCTGTTGCCTCTAGGGATGTGTCTTTTGTCTGCATTTTGTATAATTTTATTGAAAGTGTGCACAGCAGTGTTGATGTTTGTGATGGATGAACTGCTTAATGTTTCAAAGTGTTGTTCTGTTTCAGCTGTGAAGGCCTCCCAGTTGGCTCTCTTATAATTAATGTATGTGTGTCTGTGGCCAGCTGGGGTGATTCTGGTTTTGGTGGTGATGATGATAGGGAGGCGGTCAGAGCCAAGGGTTGACTACTCTCAAGGATGTTGTGGGAGTGAGGTTTGGGGAGCAGAATGTGATGTCTGGGGATGATGGGAGGAAGAGGGCTTGGTGTGGGATATGGGTATGTTGATTGGGATTACTATGTATGAAAAGATCATCTGTCCAGGTTTGTAGTGCCAGCCCTCTGTCTGTGTCAGGGTTGTTGACATGCCAGGCCGATGCCTTGGCGCTGAAATCACCACCCAGGATGGTGTTGGGTATATTAGTGATGTGGTGTATTTGTAGAGAGTAATTATGTGGTACTGTGGGGGATGACTGGGGGGGGGGATGTATATGTTGGTGATTGTTGTGTGTGATTTGTTACCAGTGCATATTTTAATTGATTGTATTTCTGTTGTAGTGTCATGTGGAGGGAGAAGTGACTTTGTGTGAGCACTGGTATCTGAAAAGTTGATGGATTTGTGTACCAGGGTGAAGAGTCCCCTGCCACCGCTGTCGGCCCGGTCTTGTCTGATGGCGGTGAAATTATGAAATGTAGGTGTTTTTTGTGTTGTGTGTAGTTTTGTTTCTTGTAAGATGGCAATGTGTATGATGTGTTATTTGATGAATTGTGTGAGTTCTGTTTTTTTTTGTGTTTATGCCATCTATGTTTAACTGAAGGATGTTTATGTTATGTGTGCTATGTGTGTTGGGTGCTGCAGCACGGAGGGGAGGTGGTGGTGTGGGTGGAGGGAAGGGGGTAGGAGAAGGTTGTGATGGAGGTAAGGGTTGGGGTGGATTAGGTTGGGGTGGGATGGGAGGGGTTGGGGTGGATTAGGTTGGGGTGGGATGGGAGGGGTTGGGGGATTGGATGTTGTGGGAAGGAATGGTGGATTAGGCTGAGGAGGTGTGGAGAAAGTAGGAGTAGGGTTTGTGAGGTGGTTAGTGGGTGGGGAGAAGGAGCAGGTCCAGGTGTTTGTGTAGTGTTTTCTGGATGCAAGTGTTGTGCAGGTGTAATGGATCCAGTTCTTGCAGGAACTGCACTGTACTGAACCCCTTGTCTGTTGGCTCAACATGATAGGTTTTGAGCATGTTGGACATATGTATTTGCTGGTGGGTCCAGGGTTGCTCTCAATGTCCTCAGCTAGTAGAAGTCGTTGAGAAATGGCCACCGGGTAGTCATTTCTTGGTGTTGAAAAAACGGTGTTGTTGTGTGTGATGTGAAGAGAGATGTGGTACTTGCGCGGGCGACCAAAGCTACTTCCAGGTACTCGGGCCCCATGAGGGGCCCGGGGGGGTTTTGTGGTGGTTTGGCCTCCATGCTCTCCTCCTCTTCTCTTCGACAGCCTCTGGGGGGTAGACCCACGGCAAAGACCCTACCGTGATTGTTAGAGTAATCCCTCCACTATCGGACATAATAGCGCCAAAGGCATGTCCAGACATTGGACCAGATATTGGGCCTGAAGCTCCAGCACCAGTCATTCATGACCCTAACCTAACCTAACCTAAATCAGAAAACTACCTTCCTACCTCCCTACCGGACATGTATAGCACTTATTTAGGTCCCTTTTCACATAAATAATGCACAAGAAGCATGAATTAATTAAATTTTAACCAAAAAATGATGATTTAGAGGTGAGTAAGGCATAGGTGCTCAGAACTTACCAGCATAGCATAAGTAAGTATCGGACATGGAAATAATCTTTTCTCACATTTTATGCACTAAATTATAGGATACAAAGCATCGAATACAGTAAATGATGTAAATTGTTACCAGAAAAATGGTTAGGTTAGGTTAGGTTATGACCGGACATGAAATTCACTGGCATTCACCTTTTTCACAGCTAGTGCACTAAAATAATTAACACAAAGCATGAATTAATTTAAATTTTACCCAAAATGAATGAATTTGAGGTAAGTTAGGCTCAGCTGTTCACTGAGTTGGCAGCTTTGTTTAGGTACAGGACATGAAAATCATTGGCATTCACCTTTTTCACAGCTGGTGCACTTCAATACTAGTGGTAACCATGCATGAAAAAATTAAATTAAAAGAAGGAAATTATGATTAACAAAATGGTTGGGTTAGGTTAGGTTATTACCAGACATGAAATTCACTGGCATTCACCTTTTTCATAGCTGGTGCACTTCAAAACCATGCATGAAAAAATTTAATTGAAAGCAGGAAATTATGATTAACATTTAGGGTAATTTTTCAACCCATTTACAGCATGCTTAAAACAGGTTAGACATGAAAATCTTTATGGTAATCATCTTTCACACAAATCAATGGCATTCACCTTTTTCATAGCTGGTGCACTTAAAAACCATGCATGAAAATATTAAACTGAAAGCAGGAAATTATGAATAACATTTAGGGTAATTTTTTAACCCATTTACAGCAAGATGAAAACAGGTTAGACATGA
>JAGKTI010013380.1:0-23122 GCA_018397915.1 Birgus latro
ATGGCTGAATAAGCGTATTTCTCGGCGAAAACGCTAAATATGCAACTTCAAGAACTGGTTTCAGGTGATTGTAAAACACATCATATTATATTCAGAATAAAGAAGACACTTGTGAGGGTGAAAATATCACATTTATACAGGATAACAAGAAGTCGACTAACACGTAAATAGAGCTGGCTCCTTAGGTTATTTAGATTAAAAAGCTTGAAACTTTGAGGATCACCGAAACATTAAAAAAAAACTTCGATTTTCTTTTTTTTTCCCTCCAACACAAGCATTTTAAAATTACTTCTAGCCTCGTCGTGGTAAAAATAATTGAAAAAAATAGCACAATTTCAAAGTTTCTGTTACACCAAAAACCACATTTCTTTAGATAAAATCTTTTAATTCTGTGATTCCTCTTGAGACGGAATTCTGGATTATTAACTTGTCAATTTTTTTTCCCCATTAGCCGTGACTTCAAGGACAAGAATTAGAGCAAATTGTGAAAATGTTCCTGCTGATATCATCCGTTTTGGAGGTAGGTACATTCTCTTTTAATCTCCTAATGGCTGAATAAAGCGTATTTCTCGGCTAAAACGCTGAATATTCAACTTCATCAAATGTTCTCAGGTGATTGCAAAACACATCATATTATATTGAGAATTAAGAAGATACTTGTGATGGTGAAATTATCACATTTATGAAGGATAACAAGAAGTCGACTGACACGTAAAGAGAGCTGGCACTTTAGGATTTTGAGGACAAAAAGTTTAAAACACTGTAAGGATCACCGGGACAATTTAAAATCATCGACTTTTTTTTCTCCTCCAAAGGCAGTTTAAAATTACGTCGAGCCTCGTGTCGGTAAAATAAAAATAAAAATAAATGAACATTTCACCAATTTCAAGGTTTCTGTTACACTAAAAACCACATTTCCGTAGGTAAAATCTTTCAATTCTCTGTTTCCTCTTGAGACGGAATTCTGGAATTTTAACTTCTGATTTTTCGATTTTTTTCCCCCATCAGCCTTGACTTCAACGACAAGAAGTAGTGCAAATTTCTTAAATAGTTCCGGCTCATAACATCCGATTTGGAGGTAGTTCCATTGTCTTTTAATCTAATTATGGCTGAATAAGCGTATTTCTCGGCGTAAACGCCGTATATGTAACTTCCTCAAATGTTCTGAAAGTTGATTGTAAAACACAGTATATTATATTTAAAATTAAGAAGACACTTGTGCGGATGAAAATGTCACATTTATGAATGATAACAAGAAGTCGATTGATTCGTAAAGAGAGCTGGCACATTAGGTTTTGAGAACAAAAGACTTGAATCATTGTGAGGAACACCGTGACCATTTAAAAACCCCGATTTTCTTTTTTTCCAGCACAAGTAGTTTAAAATTACGTCGAGCCTCGTGGCGGTAAAAAAAAAAAAAAATTAACTGAAAATTTTCAAGTTTTCTGTTACATCAAAAACCACATTTTCTTTGGTAAAATCTTTCAATTCTGTGATTCACTTGAGGCTTAATTCTGGATTACTAACTTTTGATTATTTGATTTTATTTTTCCCCTTTAGCCGTTAATTCAAGGACAAGAAGTGTTGCAAATTGTCGAATAGTTCCAGATGATAGGATCGATTAAGGAGGTATGTAAATTCTCTTTTAATCTAGTAATGGCTGAATAAGCGTATTTCTCGGCGAAAACGCAACTTCATCAAATGGTTTCAGGTGATTGTAAAACACATCATATTATATTCAGAATTAAGAAGACACTTGTGAGGGTGAAAATATCACATTTATACAGGATAACAAGAAGTCGACTAACACGTAAAGAGAGCTGGCTCCTTAGGTTTTTTAGATCAAAAAGCTTGAAACTGTGAGGATCACCGAGACAATAAAAAAACTTCGATTTTTTTTCCCCTCCAGCACAAGCATTTTAAAATTACGTCTAGCCTCGTCGTGGTAAAAAAAAAAATGAAAAAATAGCACAATTTCAAATTTTCTGTTACACTAAAAACTACATTTCTTTAGATAAAATCTTTTAATTCTGTGATTCTCCTTTCTTGAGACGGAATTAACTTGTCAATTTTTTTCCCCCATTAGCCGTGACTTCAAGGACAAGAATTAGAGCAAATTGTGAAAATGTTCCTGCTGATATTATCCGTTTTGGAGGAAGGACCATTCTCTTTTAATCTCCTAATGGCTGAATAAGCGTATTTCTCGGCTAAAACGCTGAATATGCAACTTTATCAAATGTTCTCAGGTGATTGCAAAACACATCATATTATTTTCAGAATTAAGAAGACACTTGTGATGGTGAAAATATCACATTTATGAAGGATAACAAGAAGTCGACTGACACGTAAAGAGAGCTTGCACTTTAGATTTTTTAGAACAAAAAACTTGAAACATTGAGAGGATCACAGAGACAACTTAAAAACCCCGATTTTTTTTTTTTTCAGCACAAGTAGTTTAAAATTACGTCGAGCCCCGTGGTTGAAAAAAAATGCATATTTATAAGGTTTCTGTTACACCAAAAACAACATTTCCATAGATAAAATCTTTCAATTCTGATTCCTCTTGAGACGGTATTCTGGATTATTAACTTGTCAGTTTATTTTTCCCCATTAGCCGTGACTTCAAGGGCAACAAGTAGAGCAAATTGTCAAAATGTTCCGGCTGATATCATCCGTTTTGGAGGTAGGTCCATTCTCTTAATCTCATAATGGCTGATTAAGCGTATTTCTCGGCGAAAACGCTGAATATACAACTTCCTCAAATGTTGTCAGTTAATTGTAAAACAAGTTATATTATATTCAGAATTAAGAAGACACTTGTGCGGATGAAAATGTCACTTTTATGAAGGATAACATGAAGTCGACTGGCACGTAAAGAGAGCTGGCACTTTAGATTTTTTAGAACAAAAAGCTTGAAACATTAAGAGGATCACCGAGACAACTTAAAAACCCCGATTTTTTTTTTTTTTCTTAAAAAATAAGTTTAAAATAACTTCGAGCCTCGTGGCTGTAAAAAAAAAAAAAAAAAAAAAAAGGCTATTTTCAAGGTTTCTGTTACACCAAAAACCACATTTCCGTAGATAAAATCTTTCAATTCTGTGATTCCTCTTGAGTCGGAATTTTGGATTATTAACGTCATTTTTTCCCCCATCAGGCTAGACTTCAAGAACAAGAATTAGTGCAAATTTCTTAAATAGTTCCGGCTCATAACAATCGTTTTGGAAGTAGTTCCATGGTCTTTTAATCTAATTATGGCTGAATAAGCGTATTTCTCGGCGTAAGCGCTGTATATGCAATTTCCTCAAATGTTCTCAAAGTTGATTCTAAAACAGATTATATTATATTGAGAATTAAGAAGACACTTGCGAGGGTGAAAATGTCACATTTATGAAGGATAACAAGAAGTCGACTGACACCAAAAGAGAGCTGGCACCTTAGGTTTTTGAGGACAAAAAACTTAAAACAATGTGGGATCATCGAGACAATTTAAAAACATCGACTTTTTTTTTCTCCAACAAAAGCAGTTTAAAATTACGTCGAGCCTCGTGTCTTTAAAATAAAAAAAAAAAAAAAAAAACGAACATTTCCACAATTTCAAGGTTTCTGTTACACCCAAAACCACATTTCCTTAGGTGAAATCTTTCAATTCTCTGATTCCTCTTGAGACGGAATTCTGGATTATTAACTTCTGATTTTTCAATTTTTTTTTTCCCCCATCAGCTTTGACTTCAAGGACAAGAAGTAGTGCAAATTTCTTAAATAGTTCCGGCTCATAACATCCTTTTTGGAGGTAGTTCCGGTGTCTTTTAATCTAATTATGGCTGAATAAGCTTATTTCTCGGCGGAAACGCTGTATATGCAACTTCAAATGTTCTCAAAGATGATTGTAAAACACATTATATTATATTTAAAATTAAGAACACACTTGTGCGGATGAAAATGTCACATTAATGAAGGATAACAAGAAGTCGACTGATACGTAGAGCTGGCACATTAGGTTTTGAGAACAAAAACTTGAAGCATTGTGAGGATCACCGAGACATTTTAAAAACCCCGATTTTCTTTTTTTTCCAGCACAAGTAATTTAAAATTACGACGAGCCTCGTGGCGATAAAAAAAAAAAAAACTGCAAATTTTCAAGGTTTCTGTTACAGCAAAAACCACATTTCCTTATGTAAAATCTTTCTGTTCTGTGATTCCTCTTGAGACTTAATTCTGGATTACTTAATTTTGGTTATTCGATTTTATTTTTCCCCCTTAGCCGTGACTTCAAGGACAAGAAGTATTGCAAATTGTGAAAGATTTTTAGATGATAGAATCCATTATGGAAGTATGTAAATTCTCTTTTAATCTAATAATGGCTGAATAAGCGTATTTCTCGGCGAAAACGCTGAATATGCAACTTCATCAAATGTTCTCAGGTGATTGCAAAACACATCATATTATATTCAGAATTAAGAAGACACTTGTGATGGTGAAAATATCACATTTATGAAGGATAACAAGAAGTTATCTAACGCGTTAAGAGAGCTGGCCCCTTAGGTTTTTTAGATCAAAAAGCTTGAAACTGAGGATCACCGAGAAAATAAAAAAAAATCGATTTTCTTTTTTTTCCTCCTGCACAAGCAGTTTAAAATTACGTCTAGCCTCGTGGTGGTAAAAAAAAACATAAAAAAAAAAATTGCACAATTTCAAGGTTTCTCTTACACCAAAAACCACTTTTCTTTAGATAAATTTTTTTAATTCTGTGATTCCTCTTGAGACGTAATTCTGGACTGTTAACTTGTCATTTTTTTCACCATTGGCCGTGAATTCAAGGACAAGAAGTAGAGCAAATTGTGAAAATGTTCCTGCTGATATCATCCGTTTTTTAGGTAGGTCCATTCTCTTTTAATCTCCTAATGGCTGGATAAGCGATTTTCTCTCCGAAAGCGCTGAATATGCAACTTCCTCAAATGTTCTCAAAGTTGATTATAAAACACATTATATTATATTCAGAATTAAGAAGACTCTTCTGCGGATGAAAATGTCACATTTATGAAGGATAACAAGAAGTCAACTGACACATAAAAAGAGCTGGCACTTTAGATTTTTTAGAACAAAAAGCTTGAAACATTGTTAGGATCACCGAGACAACTTAAAAAAAAAGATTTTTTTTTTCCCAGCACAAGTAGTTTAAAATTACGTCGAGCCTCGTGGCTGTAAAAATTAAAAAAAACATATTTCCAAGGTTTCTGTTACACAAAAAACCACATTACCTTAGAAAAAATCTTTCAATTCTGTCATTCCTCTTGAGACGGAATTCTGGATTATTAATTTGTCAATTTTTTTTCTCCATTAGCCGTGACTTCAAAGACAAGAGTAAGGACAGATTTTGAAAATGTTCATGCTGATACCATCCGTTTTGGAAGTAGGTCCATTCTCTTTTAATCTACTAATGGCTGAATAACCGCATTTCTTGGCGAAAACGCTGAATATGCAACTTCCTCAAATGTTCTTGTTGATTGTAAAACATTATATTCTGTTTAGAATTAAGAAGACTTGTGCAGATGAAAATGTCACATTTATGAAGTATAACAAGAAGTCGACTCTCACGTAAAGAGACCTGGCACATTAGGTTTTGGGAACAAAAAAATTGAAACATTGTGAGGATCACCGAGACAATTTAAAAAACCTGATATTCGTTTTTTCCAGCACAAGTAGTTTAAAATTACGTCGAGCCTTGTGGCGGTAAAAAAAAAAAAAAAAAGGCACAATTTCAAGGTTTCTGTTACAACAAAAACCACCTTTCATTAGGTAAAATCTTTCAATTTTGTGATTCCTTGAGACGGAATTCTTTATTACTATCCTTTGATTATTCGATTTTTTCCCACTTCGACGTGACTTCAAGGACAAGAAGTATTGCAAAATGTGAAATAGTTCCGAATGATAGATTCCGTTATGGAGATATGTAAATTCTCTTTTAATCTAATAATGGCTGAATAAGCGTATTTCTCGGGGAAAACGCTGAATATGAAACTTCATCAAATGTTCTCAGGTGATTGTAAAACACATCATATTATATTCAGAATCAAGAAGACACTTGTGAGGGTGAAAATGTCGCATTTATGAAGGATAAGAAATCGACTGACACGTAAAGAGAGCTGGCACCTTAAGTTTTTAAATCAAAAGCTTGAAGCATTGTGAGGATCACCGAGACAATAAATACTTCGATTTTCTTTTCTTTTTTCTCCAGCACAAGCAGTTTAAAATTACGTTTAGTTTCGTGGGGGAAAAAAAAAAAAAAATGCACAATTTCAAGGTTTATGTTGCACCAAAAACCACATTTACTTAGATAAAATCTGTCAATTCTGATTCCTTTTGAGACGTTATTCTGGATTATTAACTTGTCAATTTTTTTTCCCCATTTGCCGTGATCTCAAGGACAAGAAGTAGAGCAAATTGTGAAAATGTTCCGTCTGATATCATCCGTTTTGGAGGTAGGTCCATTCTCTTTTAATCTTCTAATGGCTGAATAAGCGTATTTCTCGGCGAAAACGCTAAATATGCAACTTCCTCAAATGTTTCAAAGTTGATTGTAAAACACGTTATATTATATTCAGAATTAAGAAGACACTTGTGAGGGTGAAAATGTCACATTTATCAAGGATAACAAGAAGTCGACTGACACGTAAAGAGAGCTGGCACCTTAGATTTTTGAGAACAAAAAGCTTAAAACATTGTAAGGATCACCAAGACAATTAAAAAGAAATCGACTTTTTTTCTGCAACAAAAGCAGTTTAAAATTACGTCGAGCCTCGTGTCGGTAAAGAAAAAAAAAACATTTCCACAATTTCAAGGTTTCTGTTACAACAAAATCCACATTTCCTTAAGTGAAATCTTTCAATTCTCTGATTCCTCTCGAGACAGAATTCTGGATTATTAAATTTAGATTTTTTGATTTTTTCCCCCATCACCCTAGACTTCAAGGACAAGAATTAGTGCAAATTTTTTTTAAATAGTTCCGGCTCATAACATTCGTTTTGGAGGTAGTTCCATTGTCTTTTCATCTAATTATGGCTGAATAGGCGAATTTCTCGGCGTAAACGCTGCAAATGCAACTTCCTCAAATGTTCTCAAAGTTAATGGCAAAACACATTATATTATATTTAAAATTAAGAAGACACTTGTGCGGATGAAAATGTCACATTTATGAAGGATAACAAGAAGTCGACTGATATGTAAAGAGAGCTGGCAAATTAGGTTTTGAGAACAAAAAACCTTGAATCATTGTGAGGATCACCGAGACAATTTAAAAACCCCGATTTTTTTCCCCAGCACAAGTAGTTTAAAATTACTTCGAGCCTCGTGGCGATAAAAAAAAAAAAAATTATCAAGGTTTCTGTTACACCAAAAACCACATTTCCTTAGGTAAAATCTTTCAATTCTGTGATTCCTCTTGAAGCTTAATTCTGGATTACTAAATTTTGATTATTCGATTTTATTTTCCCCCCTTAGCCATGACTTCAAGGACAGGAAGTATTGCAAATTGTGGAATAGTTTCAGATGATAACTTCCATTTAGGAGGTATGTAAATTATCTTTTAATCTAATAATGGCTGAATAAGCGTATTTCTCGGCGAAAACGCTGAATATGCAACTTCATCAAATGGTCTCAGGTGATTTTAAAACACATCATATTATATTCACAATTAAGAAGACGCTTGTGAGGGTGAAAATATCACATTTATACAGGATAACAAGAAGTCGACTAACACGTAAAGAGAGCTGGCACCTTAGGTTTTTAAGATCAAAAAGTTTGAAATATTGTGAGGATCACCGAGACAATAAAAAAAAACTTTGATTTTCTTTTTTTCCCCTCAAGCACAAGCATTTAAAAATTACGTCTAACCTCGTGGTGGTAAAAAAAATATATATATATATAAAAGCACAATTTCAAGGTTTCTGTTACACCAAAACCACATTTCTTTAGATAAAATCTTTTAATTCTGTGATTCCTCTTGATACGGAATTCTGAATTATTAACTTGTCATTTTTTTTCCCCATTAGCCGTGACTTCAAGGACAAGAAGTAGAGCAAATAGTGAAAATGTTCCTGCTGATATCATCCGTTTTGGAGGTAGGTCCATTCTCTTTTAATCTCCTAATAGCTGAATAAGCGTATTTCTCGGCGAAAACGCACAATATGCAACTTCATCAAATGTTCTAAAAAGGTGATTATAAAACATATTATATTCAGAATTAAGAACACTTGTGCGGATGAAAATGTCACATTTATGAAGAATAACAAGAAGTCAACTGACACGTAAAGAGAGCTTGCACTTTAGATTTTTTAGAACAAAAATCTTGAAACATTGTGAGGATCACCGAGACAACTTAAAAAACCCTATTTTTTTTTTTTTCAGCACAAGTAGTTTACAATTACTTCGAGCCTCGTGGCTGTAAAAAAAAAAATGAATATTTTCACGGTTTCTGTTGCACCAAAAGCCACATTTCCTATGATAAAATCTTTCAGTTCTGATTCCTCTTGAGTCGGAATTCTGGATTATTAACTTGTCAATTAATATTTCAGCATTAGCCGTGACTTCAAGGGCAAGAAGTAGAGCAAATTGTGAAAATGTTCCTGCTGATATCCGTTTTGGAGGTAGGTCCATTCTCTTTTAATCTCCTAATTGCGATTAAGCGTATTTCTATATGAAAACGATGTATATGCAACTTCCTCAAATGTTCTCAGTTGATTGTAAAACACGTTATATTATATTCAGAATTAAGAAGACACTTGTGCGGATGAAAATGTCACTTTTATGAAGGATAACAAGAAGTCGACTGGCACGTAAAGAGAGCTGGCACTTTAGATTTTTTAGAACAAAAAGCTTGAAACATTATGAGGATCAAAGAGACAACTTAATAACCCCGATTTTTTTTTCAGCTCAAGTAGTTTAAAATTACGTCGAGTCTCGTGGCTGTAAAAAAAAATATATATTTTCAAGGTTTCTTTACACCAAACACCACATTTCCTTAGATAAAATCCTTCAATTCTGTTATTCCTCTTCAGTCGGAAACTTCTGGAATATTAACGTCATTTTTTTCCCCATTAGCCGTGATTTCAAGGACAAGTAGAGCAAATTGTAAAATTGTTCCGGCTGATATCACCCGTTTTGTAGGTAGGTCCATTCTCTTTTAATCTACAAATGGCTGATTATGCTTATTTCTCGGCGAAAACGCTGAATATGCAACTTCCTTAAATGTTCTCAAAGATGATTGTAAAACACATTATATTATATTCAGAATTAAGGAGACTTGTGAGGATGAAAATGTCACATTCATCAAGGATAACAAGAAGTCGACTGGCACGTAAAGAGAGCTGGCACTTTAGGACTTTGAGGACAAAAAGTTGAAAACAATGTAAGGATCACCGGGACAATTTAAAAACTTCGATTTTTTTTTTTTTTCACCAGCAAAAGCAGTTTAAAATTACGCCGAGCCTCGTGTCGGTAAAATAAAAATAAAAATAAAACGAACATTTCCACAATTTCAAGGTTTCTGTTACACCAAAAACCACATTTCTTTAGGTAAAATCTTTCAATTCTGTGATTCCTCTTGAGACGGAATTCTGGATTATTAACTTCTGATTTTTCGATTTTCTTCCCCCATCAGCCTTGACATCAAGGACAAGAAGTAGTGCAAATTTTTTAAATAGTTCCGGCTCAAACATCCGTCTTGCAGGTAGTTTCGTTGTCTTTTAATCTAATTATGGCTGAATAAGCGGATTTCTCGGCGTAAACGCTGTATATGCAACTTCCTCAAATATTCTCAAAGTTGATTGTAAAAGACATTATATTTTATTTAGAATTAAGAAGACACTTGTGCGGATGAAAATGTCACATTTATGAACGATAACAAGAAGTCGACTGATACGTAAAGAGAGCTGGCACATTTGGTTTTGAGAACAAAAACCTTGAATCTTTGTGAGGATCACCGTGACCATTTAAAAAACCAAATTTTCTTTATTTTCCAACAAAAGTAATTTAAAATTACGACGAGCCTCGTGGCGGAGAAAAAAATAACTGCAAATTCTCTAGGTTTCTGTTACACCAAAAACCACATTTCCTTAGGTAAAATCTTTTATTTCTGTGATTCCTCTTGAGACTTAATTCTGGATTACTAACTTTTGATTATTCATTTTTTCCCCCCTTAGCCGTGACTTCAAGGACAAGAAATATTGCAAATTGTGAAATAGTTCCAGATGATTGCATCCATTATGGACGTATGTAAATTCTCTTTTAATCTAATAATGGCTGAATAAGCGCATTTCGCGGCGAAAACGCTGAATCTGCAACTTCATCAAATGTTCTCGGGTGATTGTAAAACACATCATATTATATTCAGAATTAAGAAGACAGTTGTGAGGGTGAAAATATCACATTTATGAAGGATAACAAGAAGTCGACTAACACGTAAAGAGAGCTGGCCACTTAGGTTTTTTAGATAAAAACACTTGAAACTGTGAGGATCACCGAGACAATAAAAAAAAAACTCGATTTTCTTTTTTTTCCTCCAACACAAGCAGTTCAAAATTACGTCTAGCCTCCTGGTGGTAAAAAAAATAAAAAAAAACTGAATAATTTCAAGGTTTCTCTTACACCAAAAATCACATTTCTTAAGATAAAATCCTTCAATTCTGTGATTCCTCTTGAGACGGAATTCTGGATTGTTAACTTGTCATTTCTTCCCCATTAGCCGTGATTTCAAGGACAAGAAGTAGAGCAAATTGTGAAAATGTTCCTGATCATATCATCCGTTTTGGAGGTAGGTCCATTCTTATAATCTCCTAAAGGCTGAATAAGCGTATTTCTCGGCGAAAACGATGAATATGCAACTTCCTCAAATGTTCTCAAAGTTGATTGTAAAACACGTTATATTATATTCAGAATTAAGAAAACACTTGTGAGGGTGAAAATGTCTCACTTATCAATGATAACAAGAAGTCGACTGACACGTAAATTGAGCTGGCACCTTAGATTTTTGAGAACAAAAAGCTTAAAACATTTTAAAGATCACCGAGACAATTTAAATCATTCGACTTTTTTTTCTCCAACAAAAGCAGTTTAAAATAACGTCGACCCTCGTGTCGGTAAAAAAAAAAAAAAAAAAGATTTCCACAATTTCAAGGTTTCTGTTACACCAAAAACCACATTTCCTTGGGTAAAATTTTTCAATTCTCTTATTCCTCTTGAGACGGAATTCTGGAATTTTAACTTCTGATTTTTCGATTTTTCTCCCCCATCAGCCTTGACTTCAAGGACAAGAAGTAGTGCAAATTTCTTAAATAGTTCCGGCTCATAACATCCGATTTTGATTTAGTTCCATTGTCTTTTAATCTAATTATGGCTGAATAAGCGTATTTCTCGGCGCAAATGACGTATATCCAACTTCCTCAAATGTTCTCAAAGTTGATTGTAAAACACGTTATACTATATTCAGAATTAAGAAGACACTTGTGAGGGTGAAAATGTCACATTTATCAAGGATAACAAGAAGTCGACTGACACGTTAAGTGAGCTGTCACCTTAGATTTTTTTTAGAACAAAAAGCTTAAAACATTGTAAGGATCACCGAGACAATTTAAAAAATTCGACTTTATTTTCTCCAACAAAAGCAGTTTCAAATTAGGTCGAGGGTCGTGTCGGTAAAAAAAAAAAAAACGAACATTCCACAATTTCAAGGTTTCTTTTACACCAAAAACCACATTTCCTTAGGTAAAATCTTTCAATTCTCTGATTCCTTCTGAGACGGAATTCTGGATTATTAACTTCTGTTTTTTCGATTTTTTTTTCCCATCAGCCTAGACTTCAAGGACAAGTAGTAGTGCAAAATTTTTAAATAGTTCCGGCTGATAATATCCGTTTTGGAGGTAGTTCCATTGTCTTTTCATTTAATTATGGCTGAATAAGCGTATTTCTCAGCATAAACGCTGAATATGCAACTTCCTCAAATGTTCTCAAAGTTGATTGTAAAACACATTATATTATATTTAGAATTAAGAAGGCACTTGTGCGGATGAAAATGTCACATTTATGAAGGATAACAAGATGTCGACTGATACGTAAAGAGAGCTGGCACATTAGGTTTTGAGAACAAAAATCTTGAAGCATTGTGAGGATCACCGAGATAAATTAAAAATCCCGATTTTTTTTTTTCCACCACAAGTAGTTTAAAATTACGTCGAAACTCGTGGCGGTTAAAAAAAAATAAATGCAAATGTTCAAGGTTTCTGTTACACCAAAAAACACATTTCCTTAGGTAAAATCTTTCAATTCTGTGATTCCTCTAGAGGCTTAATTCTGGATTACTAACTTTTGATAATTCGATTTTATTTCCCCCCCTTAGTCGTGACTTCAAGGACAAGAAGTATTGCAAATTGTGAAATAGGTCCTGATGATTGCATCCATTAAGGAGTTATGCAAATTCTCTTTTAATCCCCTAATGGCTGAATTGTCGTATTTCTCGGCGAAAACGCTGAATATCCAACTTCTTCAACTGTCCTAAAAGGTTGATTATAAAACACATTATATTATATTCAGAATTAAGACGACTTGTGTGGATGAAAATGCCACATTTATGACGAAAAACAAGAAGTCGACTGGCACGTAAAAAGATCTTGCAATTTGGATTTTTTAGAACAAAAACCCTGACTCATTGTGAGGATCACCGAGACAACTTAAAAACCCCGATTTTTTTTTCAGCACAGGTGGTTTAAAATTACGTAGAGCCTCGTGGCTGTAAAAAAAAAAAAATGCATATTTTCATGGTTTCTGTTACACCAAAAACCACATTTCCTTAGATAAAATTATTCATTTCTGATTCCTCTTGAAACGGAATTATGGATTATTAACTTGTCAATTTATTTTTCCCCATTAGCAGTGACTTCAAGGACTAGAAGTAGAGCAAATTGTGAAAATGCTCCGGCTGATATCATCCGTTTTCGAGGTAGGTCCATTCTCTTTTAGTCTCCTAATGGCTGATTAAGCGTATTTCTCGGCGAAAACGCTGAATATGCAACTTCCTCAAATGTTCTCAAATGACTGTAAAACCCGTTATATTATTTTCAGATTTAAGAAGACACTTGTGTGGATGAAATTGTCACTTTTATGAAAGATAACAAGAAGTCGACTGGCACGTAAAGAGAGCTGGCACTTTAGATTTTTTAGAACGAAAAGCTTGAAACATTATGAGGATCACCGAGACAACTTAATTACCCGGATTTTTTTCCCCCCAGCACAAGTAGTTTAAGATTATGTCGAGCCTCGTGGCTGTAAAAAAAGAAAAATGCATAATTTCAAGGTTTCTGTTACACCAAAAACCACATTTCCTTAGATAGAATCTTTCAATTCTGTGATTCCTCTTGAGTCGGAATTCTGGATTATTTACGTCGTTTTTCCCCCCATTTCCCGTGATTTCAAGGACAAGAATTAGACCAAATTGTAGGAATGTTCTGGCTGATATCATCCGTTTTGGAGGTAGGTCCATTCTCTTTTGATCTACAAATGGCTGAATGAGCCATTTTGAGGGCAAAAAGCTTAAAACAATGTAAGGATCACCGGGACAATTTAAAAACTTCGACTTTTTTTTTCTCCAGCAAAAGCAGTTTAAAATTACGTCGAGCCTCGTGTCGGTAAAATAAAAATAACAAAAAAACGAACATTTCCACAAATTCAAGGTTTCTTTTACACCAAAAACCACATTTCCTTAGGTAAAATCTTTCAATTTTCTGATTCATCTTGCGACGGAATTCTGGATTATTAACTTCTGATTTTTCAATTTTTTTCAACCATCAGCCTTGACTTCATGGACAAGAAGTTTGCAAATTTTTTAAATAGTTCCTGCTCATAATATCCTTTTTGGAGGTAGTTCCGTTGTCTTTTAATCTAATTATGGCTGAATAAGCGTATTTCTCGGCGGAAACACTGTATATGCAACTTCCTCAAATGTTCTCAAAGTTGATTGTAAAACACATTATATTATATTTAGAATTAAGAAGACTCTTGTGCGGATGAGAATGTCACATTTATGATGGATAACAAGAAGTCGACTGATAAGTAAAGAGAGCTGGCACATTAGGTTTTGAGAACAAAAAACTTGAAGCATTGTGAGGATCACCGAGACAATTTAAAAACCCCGATTTTTTTCCCCAGCACAAGTAGTTTAGATTTACGACAAGCCTCCTGGTGGTAAAAAATAAAAAAAAACTGCAAATTTTCATGGTTTCTGTTACACCAAAAATCACATTTCCTAAGGTAAAATCTTTCAGTTCTGTGTTCCTCTTGAGACTTAATTCTGGATTACTTAATTTTGGTTATTCGATTTAATTGTGAAATAGTTCTAGATGATAGCATCCATTATGAAGGTATGTAAATTCTCTTTTAATCTAATAATGGCTGAATAGGCGTATTTCTCGGCGAAAACGTTGAATATGCAACTTCATCAAATGTTCTCAGGTGATTGTAAAACATATTATATTCAGAATTAAGAAGAGACTTGTTAGGGTGAAAATATCACATTTATGAAAGATAACAAGAAGTCGTCTAACACATAAAGAGCGCTAGCCCCTTAGGTTTAAGCTCAAAAAGCTTGAAACTGTGAGGATAACCGAGACATTAAAAAAACTCGATTTTTTTTCCCTCCAGCACAAGCAGTTTAAAATTACGTTTAGCCTCCTGGTGGTAAAAAAAAAAAAAAATGAACAATTTCAAGGTTTCTCTTACACCAAAAACCACATTTCTTTAGATAAAATCTTTCAATTCTGTGAATCCTCTTGACACGGAATTCTGGATTATTAACTTGTCATTTTTTCCCCATTGGCCGTGACTTCAAGGACAAGAAGTAGAGCACATTGTGAAAATGTTCCTGCAGATATCATCCGTTTTGGAGGTAGGTCCATTGTCTTTTAATCTCCTAGTGGCTGAATAAGCGTATTTCTCGGCGAAAACGCTGAATATGCAACTTCATCAAATGTTCTCAAAGTTGATTATAAAACACATTATATTATATTCAGAATTAAGAAGACACTTCTGCGGAGAAAAATGTCACATTTATGAAGGATAACAAGAAGTCAACTGACACGCAAAGAGAGCTGGCACTTCAGATTTTTTAGAACAAAAGCTTGAAACATTGTGAGGATCACAGAGACAACTTAAAAAACCCGATTTTTTTTTTCTCTAGCACAAGTAGTTTAAAATTATGTCGAGCATCGTGGCTCTAAAAAAAAATACATTTTCAAGGTTTCTATTACACCAAAAACCACATTTCCTTAGATAAAATCTTTCAATTCTGTAATTCCTCTTGAGAAGGAATTCTGGATTATTAATTTGTCTTTTTTTTTTTTTTTCATTAGCTGTGACTTCAAGGACAAGAGTTAGAGCAGATTTTGAAAATGTTCATGCTGATATCATCCGCTTTCCATTCTCTTTTAATCTACTAATGGCTGATTAAGCATATTTCTTGGCGAAAACGCTGAATTTGCAACTTCCTGAAATGTTCTTGTTGATTATAAAACACATATTATATTCAGAATTAAGATTTGTGCGGATGAAAATGTCACATTTATGAAGGATAACAAGAAGTCGACTCTCACGTAAAGAGAGCTGGCACATTAGGTTCTGAGAACAAAAATCTTTAAACATTGTGAGGATCATCGAGACAATTTAAAAAACCTGCTATTCTTTTTTTCCAGCACAAGTAGTTTAAAATTACGTCGAGCCTCGTGGCGGTAAAAAAAAAAAAAAAAGGCACAATTTCAAGGTTTCTGTTACACCAAAAACCACATTTCCTAAGGCAAAATCTTTCAATTCTGTGATTACTTGAGACGGAATTCAGGATTACTAACCTTTGATTATTCGATTTTCCCCCACTTTGCCGTGACTTCAATGAAAAGAAGTATTGCAAAATGTGAAATAGTTCCGAATGATAGATTCCGTTATGGAGATATGTAAATTCTCTTTTAATCTAATAATGGCTGAATAAGCGTATTTCTCGGCGAAAACGCTGAATGTGAAACTTCATCAAATGTTATCATGTGATTGTAAAACACATCATATTATATTGAGAATTAAGAAGACACTTGTGAGGGTGAAAATGTCAAATTTATGAAGGATAAGAAGTCGACTGACACGTAAAGAGAGCTGGTACCTTTGGTTTTTTAAATCAAAAAGCTTGAAGCATTGTGAGGATCACCGTGACCATTTAAAAAGCCCGATTTTCTTTTTTTCTCCAGCACAAGCAGTTTAAAATTACGTCTAGGCTCGTGGCGGTAAAAAAAAAAATGAACTGCAAATTTTCAAGATTTCTATTGCACCAAAAACCACATTTCCTAAGGTAAAATCTTTCAATTCTGTTATTCATCTTGAGGCTTAAATCTTGATTACTAACTTTTGATTTTTTTATTTTATTTTTACTCTATAGCCGTTACTTCAAGGACAAGAAGTATTGCAAATTATGGAATTGTTTCAGATGATAGCATCAATTAAAGAGGTATGTAAATTCTCTTTTAATCTGGTAATGGCTGAATAAGCGCATTTCTCGGCGAAAACGCTGAATATGCAACTTCACCAAATGGTTTCAGGTGATTGTAAAACACATCATATTATATTCAGAAATAAGAAGACACTTGTGAGGGTGAAAATATCACATTTATACAGGATAACAAGAAGTTGAGTAACACGTAAAGAGAGCAGGCTCATTAGGTTTTTTATATCAAAAAGCTTGAAACTGTGAGGATCACCGAGACAATAAAAAAATTCGATTTTGTTTTTTTCTCCTCCAGCACAAGCATTTTAAAATTACGTCTAGCCTCGTCGTGGTAAAAAAAAAAAAAAAAAATGGAAAAACTAGCACAATTTCAAGGTTTCTGTTACACCAAAAACCACATTTCTTTAGATAAAATCTTTTAATTCTGTGATTCTTCTTGAGACGGAATTCTGGATTATTAACTTGTCAATTTTTTCCCCCCATTAGCCGTGACTTCAAGGACAAGAATTAGAGGAAATTGTGAAAATGTTCCTGCTGATATCATCCGCTTTGGAGGTAGGTCCATTCTCTTTTAATCTCCTAATGGCTGAATAAGCGTATTTCTCGGCGGAAACGCTGTATATGCAACTTCAAATGTTCTCAAAGTTGATTGTAAAACACATTATATTATATTTAGAATTAAGAAGACACTTGTGCGGATGAAAATGTCACATTTATGAAGGATAACAAGAAGTCGACTGACACGTAAAGAGAGCTTGCACTTTAGATTTTTTAGAACAAAAAACTTGAAACATTGTGAGGATCACCGAGACAACTTATAAACCCCGATTTTTTTTTTTTTTTCAGCACAAGTAGTTTAGAATTACGTCGTGCCTCGTGGTTGAAAAAAATAAATGCATATTTTCAAGGTTTCTGTTACACCAAAAACAACATTTAATTAGATAAAATCATTCAATTCTGATTCCTCTTGAGACGGAATTCTGGATTATTAACTTGTCAATTTATTTTTCCCCATTAGCCGTGACTTCAAGGGCAACAAGTTGAGCAAATTGTCAAAATGATCCGGCTGATGTCATCCGTTTTGGAGGTAGGTCAATTCTCTTTTAATCTCCTAATGGCTGATTAAGCGTATTTCTTGGCGAAAACGCTAAATATACAACTTCCTCAAATGTTCTCAGTCAATTAATTGTAAAACACGTTATATTATATCCAGAATAAGAAGACACTTGTGCGGATGAAAATGTCACTTTTATGAAGTATAACAAGAAGTCGACTGGCACGTAAAGAGAGCTGGCACTTTAGATTTTTTAGAACAAAAAGCTTGAAACATTATGAGGATCACCAAGACAACTTAAAAACCCCGATTTTTTTTTTTCGCAACACGTAGTTTAAAATTACGTCGAGCCTCGTGGCTGTAAAAAAAAAAAAAAAAGGCTATTTTCAAGGTTTCTGTTACACCAAAAACAACATTTCCTTAGATAAAATCTTTCATTTCTGTGATTCCTTTTGAGTCGGAATTTTGGATTATTAACGTCAGTTTTTCCCCCATCAGCCTGGACTTCAAGGACAAGAATTAGTGCAAATTTCTTAAATAGTTCCGGCTCATAACATCCGTTTTGGAAATACTTCCATTGTCTTTTGATCTAATTATGGCTGAATAAGCGTATTACTCGGCGTAAACGCTGTACATGCAACTTCCTCAAAAGTTCTCAAAGTTGATTGTAAAACATTATATTATATTCAGAATTAAGAAGACACTTGTGAGGGTAAAAATGCCACATTTATGAAGGATAACAAGAAGTCGACTGACACTTAAAGAGAGCTGGCACCTTAGGTTTTTGAGGACAAAAAGCTTAAAACAATGTAAGGATCACCGAGACAATTTAAAAACTTCGATTTCTTTTTTCCTCCAACAAAAGCAGTTTAAAATTACGTCGAGCCTCGTGTCGGTAAAATAAAAAAAAAATAAAAAAAACGAACATTTCCACAATTTCAAGGTTTCTGTTACACCCAAAACCACATTTAATTAGGTAAAATCTTTCAATTCTCTGATTCCTTTTGAGACGGAATTCTGGATTATTAACTTCTGATTTTTCGATTTTTTACCCCCATCGGCCTTGACTTCAAGGACAAGATGTAGTGTAAATTTCTTAAATAGTTCCGGCTTATAACATCCTTTTTGGAGGGAGTGTCGTTGTCTTTTAATCTAATTATGGCTGAATAAGTGTATTTCTCGGCGGAAACGCTGTATATGCAACTTCAAATGTTCTCAAAGTTGATTGTTAAACACATTATATTATATTTAGAATTAAGAAGACACTTGTGCTGATGAAAATATCACATTTATGAAGGATAACATGAAGTCGACTGATACGTAAAGAGAGCTGGCACATTAGGTTTTGAGAACAAAAAACTTGAACCATTGTGAGGATCACCGAAACAATTTAAAAACCCCGATTTTCTTTTTTTTCCAGCACAAGTAGTTTAAAATTACGTCGAGCCACGTGGCGGTAAAAAAAAAAAAAATAACCTGCAAATTTTCAAGGTTTCTATTACATCAAAAACCACATTTCCTTAGGTAAAATCTTTCAATTCTGTGATTCACATTGAGGCTTAATTCTAGATTACTAACTTTTGATTATTTGATTTTATTTTCCCCCTTTAGTCGTTACTTCAAGGACAAGAAGTATTGCAAATTGTCGAATAGTTCTAGATGATAGCATCCATTAAGGAGGTATGTAAATTCTCTTTTAATCTAGTAATGGCTGAATAAGCGTATTTCTCCCCTAAAACGCTGAATATGCAACTTCATCAAATGGTTTCAGGTGATTGTAAAACACATCATATATTCAGAATTAAGAAGACACTTGTGAGGGTGAAAATATCACATTTATACAGGATAACAAGAAGTCGACTAACACGTAAAGAGAGCTGGCTCCTTAGGTTTTTTAGATCAAAAAGCTTGAAACTGTGAGGATCACCGAGACAATAAAAAAAAACCCGATTTTCTTTTTTTTTTTCCCTCCAGTACAAGCATTTTAAAATTACGTCTACCCTCGTCGTGGTAAAAAAAATTGAAAAAAAAGCACAATATCAAGGTTTTTGTTACACCAAAAACCACATTTCTTTAGATAAAGTCTTTTAATTCTGTGATTCCCCTTGAGACGAAATTCTGGATTATTAACTTGTCAATTTTTTCCCCCCATTAACCGTGATTTCATGGACAAGAATTAGAGCAAATTGTGAAAATGTTCCTGCTGATATCATCCGTTTTGGAGGTATGTCCATTCTCTTTTAATCTCCTAATGGCTGAATAAGCGAATTTCTCTGCTAAAACGCTGAATATGCAACTTCATCAAATGTTCTCAGGTGATTGCAAAACACATCATATTATATTGAGAATTAAGAAGACACTTGTGATGGTGAAAATATCACATTTATGAAGGATAACAAGAAGTCGACTGACACGTAAAGAGAGGTTGCACTTTAGATTTTTTAGAACAAAAATCATGAAACATTGTGAGGATCACCGAGACAACTTAAATACCCCGATTTATTTTTTCAGCACAAGTAGTTTAGAATTACGTCAAGTCTCGTGATTGAAAAAAAAAATGCATATTTTCAAGGTTTCTGTTACACCAAAAACCACATTTCCTTAGATAAAATCTTTCAATTCTGATTCCTCTTGAGACGGAATTCTGGATTATTAACTTGTCAATTTATTTTTCCCCATTAGCCGTGACTTCAAGGGCAACAAGTAGAGCAAATTGTCAAAATGTTCCGGCTGATATCATCGGTTTAGGAGGTAGGTCCATTCTCTTTTAATCTCCTAATGGCTGATTAAGCGTATATCTCTGCGAAAACGCTGAATATACAACTTCCTCAAATGTTCTCAGTTAATTGTAAAACACGTTATATTATATTCAGAATTAAGAAGACACTTGTGCGGATGAAAATGTCACTTTTATGAAGGATAACAAGAAGTCAACTGGCACGTAAAGAGAGCTGGCACTTTAGATTTTTTAGAACAAAAAGCTTGAAACATTATGAGGATCACCGAGACAACTTAAAAACCCCGATTTTTTTCCCCAACACATGTAGTTTAAAATTACGTCGAGCCTCGTGGCTGTAAAAAAAAAATGGTTATTTTCAAGGTTTCTGTTACACCAAAAAACACATTTCCGTAGATAAAATCTTTCAATTCTGTGATTCCTCTTGTGTCGAAATTTTGGATTATTAACGTCATTTTCCCCCCCATCAGCCTAGACATCAAGGACAATAATTAGTGCAAATTTCTTAAATAGTTTCGGCTCATAACATCCGTTTTGGGAGTAGTTCCATGGTCTTTTAATCTAATTATGGCTGAATAAGAGTATTTCTACGCGAAAACGCTGAATATGCAACTTCATCAAATGTTCTCAAATTTGATTGTAAAACAAATTATATTATATTGAGAATTAAGAAGACACTTGTGAGGGTGAAAATGTCACATTTATGAAGGATAACATGAAGTCGACTGACACGTAAAGAGAGCTGGCATCTTAAATTTTTGAGGACATAAATCTTAAAACAATGTAAGGATCATCTAGACAATTTAAAAACTTCGACTTTTTTCTCCAACAAAACCAGTTTAAAATTACGTCGTGCCTCGTGTCGGTAAAATAAAATTAAAAAAAAAAACGAACATTTCCACAATTTCAAGATTTCTGTTACACAAAAAACCACATTTCCTTAGATAAAACCTTTCAATTCTCTGATTCCTCTTGAGACGGAATTCTGGATTATTAACTTCTGATTTTTCGATTTTTTTCCCCGCCCCATCAGCCTTGACTTCAAGGACAAGAAGTAGTGCACATTTCTTAAATAGTTCCGGCTCATAACATCCTTTTTGGAGGTAGTTCCGTAGTCTTTTAATCTAATTATGGGTGAATAAGCGTATTTCTCGGCGGAAACGCTCTATATGCAACTTCATCAAATGCTCTCAAAGTTGATTGTAAAACACATTGTATTATATTTAGAATTAAGAAGACATTTGTGCGGGTGAAAATGTCACAATTATGAAGGATAATAAGAAGTCGACTAATACGTAAAGAGAGCTGGCACATTAGGATTTGAGAACAAAAACTTGAAGCATTGTGAGGATCACCGAGACAGTTTAAAAACCCCGATTTTCGGTTTTTTCCAGCACAAGTAGTTTAAAATTACGACGAGCCTCTTGGCAGTAAAAAAAAAAAAAAAGCTACAAATTTTCCAGGTTTCTGTTACACCAAAAACCACATTTCCTTAGGTAAAATCTTTCAATTCTGTGATTCCTCTTGAGACTTAATTCTGGATTACTTAATTTTGGTTATTCGATTTTATTTTTCCCCCTTACCCGTGACTTCAAGGACAAGAAGTATTGCAAATTGTGAAATAGTTCTAGATGATAGAATCCATTATGGAGGTATGGAAATTCTCTTTTAATCTAATAATGGCTGAATAAGCGTATTTCGCGGCGAAAACTCTGAATATGCAACTTCATCAAATGTTCTCAGGTGATTGCAAAACACATCATTTTATATTCAGAATTAAGACACTTGTGATGGTGAAAATATCACATTTATGAAGGATAACAAGAAGTCGACTAACGCGTAAAGAGAGCTGGCCCCTTAGGTTTTTTAGATCAAAAAGCTTGAAACTGTGAGGATCACCGAGACAATAAAAAAACTCGATTTTTTTTTTTTTTCCTCCAGCACAAGCAGTTTAAAATTACGTCTAGCCTCCTGGTGGTTAAAAAAAAAAATAAAAAAAAAATTGCACAATTTCAAGGTGTCTGTTACACCAAAAACCACATTTCTTTAGATAAAATCTTTCATTTCTGATTCCTCTTGAGACGGAATTCTGGATTATTAACTTGTCATTTTTTCCCAATTGGCCGTGACTTCAAGGACAAGAAGTAGAGCAAATTGTGAAAATGTTCCTGCTGATATCATTCGTTTTGGAGGTAGGTCCAGTCTCTTTTAATATCCTAATGGCTGAATAAGCGTATTTCTCTACGAAAACGCTGAATATGCAACTTCCTCAAATGTTCTCAATGTGGATTATAAAACACATTATATTATATTCAGAATAAAGAAGACACTTCTGCGGATGAAAATGTCACATTTATGAAGGATAACAAGAAGGCACCTGACACGTAAAGAGAGCTGGCACTTTAGATTTTTGAGAACAAAAAGCTTGAAACATTGTGAGGATCACCGAGACAACTTTAAAAACCCGATTTTTTTTTTTTTTCCAGCACAAGTAGTTTAAAATTACGTCGAGCCTCCTGGCTGTAAAAAAAAAAAAAAAAAAGCATATTTTCAAGGTTTCTGTTACACCAAAAACCACATTTCCTTAGATAAAATCTTTCAATTCTATAATTCCTCTTGAGACGGAATTCTGGATTATTAATTTGCCAATTTTTTTTCCCCATTAGCCGTGACTTCAATGACAAGAGTTATGACAGATTTTGAAAATGTTCATGCTGATACCATCCGTTTTGGAAGTAGGTCCATTCTCTTTTAATCTACTAATGGCTGAATAAGCGTATTTCTTGGCGAAAACGCTGAATATGCA